>OZ024689.1:14806302-15002831 GCA_964016905.1 Perithous albicinctus | reverse complement strand
GGCCAAAAAATGGGGATTTCGACAAAATGACTCAAAAAGGATTTTAGAGGGTAAATTCAGTGATGCCATATGCGACTTGAAACGAATGGTGACGGAAAAAATTCGATATCTCAATTTTTCAGAAAAAAAGTTGTCTTTGACGGACTTTTTCCTCGAAGGTTTGGCCCCGTCCATAGGCCAAAAAATGGGGATTTCGACAAAATGACTCAAAAAGGATTTTAGAGGGTAAATTCAGTGATGCCATATGCGACTTGAAACGAATGGTGACGGAAAAAATTCGATATCTCAATTTTTCAGAAAAAAAGTTGTCTTTGACGGACTTTTTCCTCGAAGGTTTGGCCCCGTCCATAGGCCAAAAAATGGGGATTTCGACAAAATGACTCAAAAAGGATTTTAGAGGGTAAATTCAGTGATGCCATATGCGACTTGAAACGAATGGTGACGGAAAAAATTCGATATCTCAATTTTTCAGAAAAAAAGTTGTCTCTGACGCACTTTTTCCTCGAAGGTTTGGCCCCTTCCATAGGCCAAAAAATGGGGATTTCGACAAAATGACTCAAAAAGGATTTTAGAGGGTAAATTCAGTGATGCCATATGCGACTTGAAACGAATGGTGACGGAAAAAATTCGATATCTCAATTTTTCAGAAAAAAAGTTGTCTCTGACGCACTTTTTCCTCGAAGGTTTGGCCCCTTCCATAAGCCAAAAAATGGGGATTTCGACAAAATGACTCAAAAAGGATTTTAGAGGGTAAATTCAGTGATGCCATTTGCGACTTGAAACGAATGGTGACGGAAAAAATTCGATATCTCAATTTTTGAGAAAAAAAGTTGCCGTTGACGGACTTTTTCCTCGAAGGTTTGGCCCCGTCCATAGGCCAAAAAATGGGGATTTCGACAAAATGACTCAAAAAGGATTTTAGAGGGTAAATTCAGTGATGCCATATGCGACTTGAAACGAATGGTGACGGAAAAAATTCGATATCTCAATTTTTGAGAAAAAAAGTTGCCGTTGACGGACTTTTTCCTCGAAGGTTTGGCCCCGTCCATAGGCCAAAAAATGGGGATTTCGTCAAAATGACTCAAAAAGGATTTTAGAGGGTAAATTCAGTGATGCCATATGCGACTTGAAACGAATGGTGTCGGAAAAATTCGATATCTCAATTTTTGAGAAAAAAAGTTGCCGTTGACGGACTTTTTCCTCGAAGGTTTGGCCCCGTCCATAGGCCAAAAAATGGGGATTTCGACAAAATGACTCAAAAAGGATTTTAGAGGGTAAATTCAGTGATGCCATATGCGACTTGAAACGAATGGTGACGGAAAAAATTCGATATCTCAATTTTTGAGAAAAAAAGTTGCCGTTGACGGACTTTTTCCTCGAAGGTTTGGCCCCGTCCATAGGCCAAAAAATGGGGATTTCGTCAAAATGACTCAAAAAGGATTTTAGAGGGTAAATTCAGTGATGCCATATGCGACTTGAAACGAATGGTGTCGGAAAAAATTCGATATCTCAATTTTTGAGAAAAAAAGTTGCCGTTGACGGACTTTTTCCTCGAAGGTTTGGCCCCGTCCATAGGCCAAAAAATGGGGATTTCGACAAAATGACTCAAAAAGGATTTTAGAGGGTAAATTCAGTGATGCCATATGCGACTTGAAACGAATGGTGACTGAAAAAATTCGATATCTCAATCTTTTGAGAAAAAAAAGTTGTCTCTGACGGACTTTTTCCTCGAAGGTTTGGCCCCATCCATACTGACAAAAAATGGGGATTTCGACAAAATGACTCAAAAGGATTTTAGAGGGTAAATTCAGTGATGCCATATGCGACTTGAAACGAATGGTGACGGAAAAAATTCGATATCTCAATTTTTGAGAAAAAAAGTTGTCTCTGACGGACTTTTTCCTCGAAGGTTTGGCCCCATCCATAGGCCAAAAAATGGGGATTTCGACAAAATGACTCAAAAAGGATTTTAGAGGGTAAATTCAGTGATGCCATATGCGACTTGAAACGAATGGTGACTGAAAAAATTCGATATCTCAATTTTTGAGAAAAAAAGTTGTCTCTGACGGACTTTTTCCTCGAAGGTTTGGCCCCATCCATAGGCCAAAAAATGGGGATTTCGACAAAATGACTCAAAAAGGATTTTAGAGGGTAAATTCAGTGATGCCATATGCGACTTGAAACGAATGGTGACGGAAAAAATTCGATATCTCAATTTTTGAGAAAAAAAGTTGTCTCTGACGGACTTTTTCCTCGAAGGTTTGGCCCCATCCATAGGCCAAAAAATGGGATTTCGACAAAATGACTCAAAAAGGATTTTAGAGGGTAAATTCAGTGATGCCATATGCGACTTGAAACGAATGGTGACGGAAAAAATTCGATATCTCAATTTTTGAGAAAAAAAGTTGTCTCTGACGGACTTTTTCCTCGAAGGTTTGGCCCCATCCATAGGCCAAAAAATGGGGATTTCGACAAAATGACTCAAAAAGGATTTTAGAGGGTAAATTCAGTGATGCCATATGCGACTTGAAACGAATGGTGACGGAAAAAATTCGATATCTCAATTTTTGAGAAAAAAAGTTGTCTCTGACGGACTTTTTCCTCGAAGGTTTGGCCCCATCCATAGGCCAAAAAATGGGGATTTCGACAAAATGACTCAAAAAGGATTTTAGAGGGTAAATTCAGTGATGCCATATGCGACTTGAAACGAATGGTGACGGAAAAAATTCGATATCTCAATTTTTGAGAAAAAAAGTTGTCTCTGACGGACTTTTTCCTCGAAGGTTTGGCCCCATCCATAGGCCAAAAAATGGGGATTTCGACAAAATGACTCAAAAAGGATTTTAGAGGGTAAATTCAGTGATGCCATATGCGACTTGAAACGAATGGTGACGGAAAAAATTCGATATCTCAATTTTTGAGAAAAAAAGTTGTCTCTGACGGACTTTTTCCTCGAAGGTTTGGCCCCATCCATAGGCCAAAAAATGGGGATTTCGACAAAATGACTCAAAAAGGATTTTAGAGGGTAAATTCAGTGATGCCATATGCGACTTGAAACGAATGGTGACGGAAAAAATTCGATATCTCAATTTTTGAGAAAAAAAGTTGTCTCTGACGGACTTTTTCCTCGAAGGTTTGGCCCCATCCATAGGCCAAAAAATGGGGATTTCGACAAAATGACTCAAAAAGGATTTTAGAGGGTAAATTCAGTGATGCCATATGCGACTTGAAACGAATGGTGACGGAAAAAATTCGATATCTCAATTTTTGAGAAAAAAAGTTGTCTCTGACGGACTTTTTCCTCGAAGGTTTGGCCCCATCCATAGGCCAAAAAATGGGGATTTCGACAAAATGACTCAAAAAGGATTTTAGAGGGTAAATTCAGTGATGCCATATGCGACTTGAAACGAATGGTGACGGAAAAAATTCGATATCTCAATTTTTGAGAAAAAAAGTTGTCTCTGACGGACTTTTTCCTCGAAGGTTTGGCCCCATCCATAGGCCAAAAAATGGGGATTTCGACAAAATGACTCAAAAAGGATTTTAGAGGGTAAATTCAGTGATGCCATATGCGACTTGAAACGAATGGTGACGGAAAAAATTCGATATCTCAATTTTTGAGAAAAAAAGTTGTCTCTGACGGACTTTTTCCTCGAAGGTTTGGCCCCATCCATAGGCCAAAAAATGGGGATTTCGACAAAATGACTCAAAAAGGATTTTAGAGGGTAAATTCAGTGATGCCATATGCGACTTGAAACGAATGGTGACGGAAAAAATTCGATATCTCAATTTTTGAGAAAAAAAGTTGTCTCTGACGGACTTTTTCCTCGAAGGTTTGGCCCCATCCATAGGCCAAAAAATGGGGATTTCGACAAAATGACTCAAAAAGGATTTTAGAGGGTAAATTCAGTGATGCCATATGCGACTTGAAACGAATGGTGACGGAAAAAATTCGATATCTCAATTTTTGAGAAAAAAAGTTGTCTCTGACGGACTTTTTCCTCGAAGGTTTGGCCCCATCCATAGGCCAAAAAATGGGGATTTCGACAAAATGACTCAAAAAGGATTTTAGAGGTAAATTCAGTGATGCCATATGCGACTTGAAACGAATGGTGACGGAAAAAATTCGATATCTCAATTTTTGAGAAAAAAAGTTGTCTCTGACGGACTTTTTCCTCGAAGGTTTGGCCCCATCCATAGGCCAAAAAATGGGGATTTCGACAAAATGACTCAAAAAGGATTTTAGAAGGTAAATTCAGTGATGCCATATGCGACTTGAAACGAATGGTGACTGAAAAAATTCGATATCTCAATTTTTGAGAAAAAAAGTTGTCTCTGACGGACTTTTTCCTCGAAGGTTTGGCCCCATCCATAGGCCAAAAAATGGGGATTTCGACAAAATGACTCAAAAAGGATTTTAGAGGGTAAATTCAGTGATGCCATATGCGACTTGAAACGAATGGTGACGGAAAAAATTCGATATCTCAATTTTTGAGAAAAAAAGTTGTCTCTGACGGACTTTTTCCTCGAAGGTTTGGCCCCATCCATAGGCCAAAAAATGGGGATTTCGACAAAATGACTCAAAAAGGATTTTAGAGGGTAAATTCAGTGATGCCATATGCGACTTGAAACGAATGGTGACGGAAAAAATTCGATATCTCAATTTTGAGAAAAAAAGTTGTCTCTGACGGACTTTTTCCTCGAAGGTTTGGCCCCATCCATAGGCCAAAAAATGGGGATTTCGACAAAATGACTCAAAAAGGATTTTAGAGGGTAAATTCAGTGATGCCATATGCGACTTGAAACGAATGGTGACTGAAAAAATTCGATATCTCAATTTTTGAGAAAAAAAGTTGTCTCTGACGGACTTTTTCCTCGAAGGTTTGGCCCCATCCATAGGCCAAAAAATGGGGATTTCGACAAAATGACTCAAAAAGGATTTTAGAGGGTAAATTCAGTGATGCCATATGCGACTTGAAACGAATGGTGACGGAAAAAATTCGATATCTCAATTTTTGAGAAAAAAAGTTGTCTCTGACGGACTTTTTCCTCGAAGGTTTGGCCCCATCCATAGGCCAAAAAATGGGGATTTCGACAAAATGACTCAAAAAGGATTTTAGAGGGTAAATTCAGTGATGCCATATGCGACTTGAAACGAATGGTGACGGAAAAAATTCGATATCTCAATTTTTGAGAAAAAAAGTTGTCTCTGACGGACTTTTTCCTCGAAGGTTTGGCCCCATCCATAGGCCAAAAAATGGGGATTTCGACAAAATGACTCAAAAAGGATTTTAGAGGGTAAATTCAGTGATGCCATATGCGACTTGAAACGAATGGTGACGGAAAAAATTCGATATCTCAATTTTTGAGAAAAAAAGTTGTCTCTGACGGACTTTTTCCTCGAAGGTTTGGCCCCATCCATAGGCCAAAAAATGGGGATTTCGACAAAATGACTCAAAAAGGATTTTAGAGGTAAATTCAGTGATGCCATATGCGACTTGAAACGAATGGTGACGGAAAAAATTCGATATCTCAATTTTTGAGAAAAAAAGTTGTCTCTGACGGACTTTTTCCTCGAAGGTTTGGCCCCATCCATAGGCCAAAAAATGGGGATTTCGACAAAATGACTCAAAAAGGATTTTAGAAGGTAAATTCAGTGATGCCATATGCGACTTGAAACGAATGGTGACGGAAAAAATTCGATATCTCAATTTTTGAGAAAAAAAGTTGTCTCTGACGGACTTTTTCCTCGAAGGTTTGGCCCCATCCATAGGCCAAAAAATGGGGATTTCGACAAAATGACTCAAAAAAGATTTTAGAGGGTAAATTCAGTGATGCCATATGCGACTTGAAACGAATGGTGACGGAAAAAATTCGATATCTCAATTTTTGAGAAAAAAAGTTGTCTCTGACGGACTTTTTCCTCGAAGGTTTGGCCCCATCCATAGGCCAAAAAATGGGGATTTCGACAAAATGACTCAAAAAGGATTTTAGAGGGTAAATTCAGTGATGCCATATGCGACTTGAAACGAATGGTGACGGAAAAAATTCGATATCTCAATTTTTGAGAAAAAAAGTTGTCTCTGACGGACTTTTTCCTCGAAGGTTTGGCCCCATCCATAGGCCAAAAAATGGGGATTTCGACAAAATGACTCAAAAAGGATTTTAGAGGGTAAATTCAGTGATGCCATATGCGACTTGAAACGAATGGTGACGGAAAAAATTCGATATCTCAATTTTTGAGAAAAAAAGTTGTCTCTGACGGACTTTTTCCTCGAAGGTTTGGCCCCATCCATAGGCCAAAAAATGGGGATTTCGACAAAATGACTCAAAAAGGATTTTAGAGGGTAAATTCAGTGATGCCATATGCGACTTGAAACGAATGGTGACGGAAAAAATTCGATATCTCAATTTTTGAGAAAAAAAGTTGTCTCTGACGGACTTTTTCCTCGAAGGTTTGGCCCCATCCATAGGCCAAAAAATGGGGATTTCGACAAAATGACTCAAAAAGGATTTTAGAGGGTAAATTCAGTGATGCCATATGCGACTTGAAACGAATGGTGACGGAAAAAATTCGATATCTCAATTTTTGAGAAAAAAAGTTGTCTCTGACGGACTTTTTCCTCGAAGGTTTGGCCCCATCCATAGGCCAAAAAATGGGGATTTCGACAAAATGACTCAAAAAGGATTTTAGAGGGTAAATTCAGTGATGCCATATGCGACTTGAAACGAATGGTGACTGAAAAAATTCGATATCTCAATTTTTGAGAAAAAAAGTTGTCTCTGACGGACTTTTTCCTCGAAGGTTTGGCCCCATCCATAGGCCAAAAAATGGGGATTTCGACAAAATGACTCAAAAAGGATTTTAGAGGGTAAATTCAGTGATGCCATATGCGACTTGAAACGAATGGTGACGGAAAAAATTCGATATCTCAATTTTTGAGAAAAAAAGTTGTCTCTGACGGACTTTTTCCTCGAAGGTTTGGCCCCATCCATAGGCCAAAAAATGGGGATTTCGACAAAATGACTCAAAAAGGATTTTAGAGGGTAAATTCAGTGATGCCATATGCGACTTGAAACGAATGGTGACGGAAAAAATTCGATATCTCAATTTTTGAGAAAAAAAGTTGTCTCTGACGGACTTTTTCCTCGAAGGTTTGGCCCCATCCATAGGCCAAAAAATGGGGATTTCGACAAAATGACTCAAAAAGGATTTTAGAGGGTAAATTCAGTGATGCCATATGCGACTTGAAACGAATGGTGACGGAAAAAATTCGATATCTCAATTTTTGAGAAAAAAAGTTGTCTCTGACGGACTTTTTCCTCGAAGGTTTGGCCCCATCCATAGGCCAAAAAATGGGGATTTCGACAAAATGACTCAAAAAGGATTTTAGAGGGTAAATTCAGTGATGCCATATGCGACTTGAAACGAATGGTGACGGAAAAAATTCGATATCTCAATTTTTGAGAAAAAAAGTTGTCTCTGACGGACTTTTTCCTCGAAGGTTTGGCCCCATCCATAGGCCAAAAAATGGGGATTTCGACAAAATGACTCAAAAAGGATTTTAGAGGTAAATTCAGTGATGCCATATGCGACTTGAAACGAATGGTGACGGAAAAAATTCGATATCTCAATTTTTGAGAAAAAAAGTTGTCTCTGACGGACTTTTTCCTCGAAGGTTTGGCCCCATCCATAGGCCAAAAAATGGGGATTTCGACAAAATGACTCAAAAAAGATTTTAGAGGGTAAATTCAGTGATGCCATATGCGACTTGAAACGAATGGTGACGGAAAAAATTCGATATCTCAATTTTTGAGAAAAAAAGTTGTCTCTGACGGACTTTTTCCTCGAAGGTTTGGCCCCATCCATAGGCCAAAAAATGGGGATTTCGACAAAATGACTCAAAAAGGATTTTAGAGGGTAAATTCAGTGATGCCATATGCGACTTGAAACGAATGGTGACGGAAAAAATTCGATATCTCAATTTTTGAGAAAAAAAGTTGTCTCTGACGGACTTTTTCCTCGAAGGTTTGGCCCCATCCATAGGCCAAAAAATGGGGATTTCGACAAAATGACTCAAAAAGGATTTTAGAGGGTAAATTCAGTGATGCCATATGCGACTTGAAACGAATGGTGACGGAAAAAATTCGATATCTCAATTTTGAGAAAAAAAGTTGTCTCTGACGGACTTTTTCCTCGAAGGTTTGGCCCCATCCATAGGCCAAAAAATGGGGATTTCGACAAAATGACTCAAAAAGGATTTTAGAGGGTAAATTCAGTGATGCCATATGCGACTTGAAACGAATGGTGACGGAAAAAATTCGATATCTCAATTTTTGAGAAAAAAAGTTGTCTCTGACGGACTTTTTCCTCGAAGGTTTGGCCCCATCCATAGGCCAAAAAATGGGGATTTCGACAAAATGACTCAAAAAGGATTTTAGAGGGTAAATTCAGTGATGCCATATGCGACTTGAAACGAATGGTGACGGAAAAAATTCGATATCTCAATTTTTGAGAAAAAAAGTTGTCTCTGACGGACTTTTTCCTCGAAGGTTTGGCCCCATCCATAGGCCAAAAAATGGGGATTTCGACAAAATGACTCAAAAAGGATTTTAGAGGGTAAATTCAGTGATGCCATATGCGACTTGAAACGAATGGTGACGGAAAAAATTCGATATCTCAATTTTTGAGAAAAAAAGTTGTCTCTGACGGACTTTTTCCTCGAAGGTTTGGCCCCATCCATAGGCCAAAAAATGGGGATTTCGACAAAATGACTCAAAAAGGATTTTAGAGGGTAAATTCAGTGATGCCATATGCGACTTGAAACGAATGGTGACGGAAAAAATTCGATATCTCAATTTTTGAGAAAAAAAGTTGTCTCTGACGGACTTTTTCCTCGAAGGTTTGGCCCCATCCATAGGCCAAAAAATGGGGATTTCGACAAAATGACTCAAAAAGGATTTTAGAGGGTAAATTCAGTGATGCCATATGCGACTTGAAACGAATGGTGACGGAAAAAATTCGATATCTCAATTTTTGAGAAAAAAAGTTGTCTCTGACGGACTTTTTCCTCGAAGGTTTGGCCCCATCCATAGGCCAAAAAATGGGGATTTCGACAAAATGACTCAAAAAGGATTTTAGAGGGTAAATTCAGTGATGCCATATGCGACTTGAAACGAATGGTGACGGAAAAAATTCGATATCTCAATTTTTGAGAAAAAAAGTTGTCTCTGACGGACTTTTTCCTCGAAGGTTTGGCCCCATCCATAGGCCAAAAAATGGGGATTTCGACAAAATGACTCAAAAAGGATTTTAGAGGGTAAATTCAGTGATGCCATATGCGACTTGAAACGAATGGTGACTGAAAAAATTCGATATCTCAATTTTTGAGAAAAAAAGTTGTCTCTGACGGACTTTTTCCTCGAAGGTTTGGCCCCATCCATAGGCCAAAAAATGGGGATTTCGACAAAATGACTCAAAAAGGATTTTAGAGGGTAAATTCAGTGATGCCATATGCGACTTGAAACGAATGGTGACGGAAAAAAGTCGATATCTCAATTTTTGAGAAAAAAAGTTGTCTCTGACGGACTTTTTCCTCGAAGGTTTGGCCCCATCCATAGGCCAAAAAATGGGGATTTCGACAAAATGACTCAAAAAGGATTTTAGAGGGTAAATTCAGTGATGCCATATGCGACTTGAAACGAATGGTGACGGAAAAAATTCGATATCTCAATTTTTGAGAAAAAAAGTTGTCTCTGACGGACTTTTTCCTCGAAGGTTTGGCCCCATCCATAGGCCAAAAAATGGGGATTTCGACAAAATGACTCAAAAAGGATTTTAGAGGGTCAATTCAGTGATGCCATATGCGACTTGAAACGAATGGTGACTGAAAAAATTCGATATCTCAATTTTTGAGAAAAAAAGTTGTCTCTGACGGACTTTTTCCTCGAAGGTTTGGCCCCATCCATAGGCCAAAAAATGGGGATTTCGTCAAAATGACTCAAAAAGGATTTTAGAGGGTAAATTCAGTGATGCCATATGCGACTTGAAACGAATGGTGACGGAAAAAATTCGATATCTCAATTTTTGAGAAAAAAAGTTGTCTCTGACGGACTTTTTCCTCGAAGGTTTGGCCCCATCCATAGGCCAAAAAATGGGGATTTCGACAAAATGACTCAAAAAGGATTTTCGAGGGTAAATTCAGTGATGCCATATGCGACTTGAAACGAATGGTGACGGAAAAAATTCGATATCTCAATTTTTGAGAAAAAAAGTTGTCTCTGACGGACTTTTTCCTCGAAGGTTTGGCCCCATCCATAGGCCAAAAAATGGGGATTTCGACAAAATGACTCAAAAAGGATTTTAGAGGGTAAATTCAGTGATGCCATATGCGACTTGAAACGAATGGTGACGGAAAAAATTCGATATCTCAATTTTTGAGAAAAAAAGTTGTCTCTGACGGACTTTTTCCTCGAAGGTTTGGCCCCATCCATAGGCCAAAAAATGTGGATTTCGACAAAATGACTCAAAAAGGATTTTAGAGGGTAAATTCAGTGATGCCATATGCGACTTGAAACGAATGGTGACGGAAAAAATTCGATATCTCAATTTTTGAGAAAAAAAGTTGTCTCTGACGGACTTTTTCCTCGAAGGTTTGGCCCCGTCCATAGGCCAAAAAATGGGGATTTCGACAAAATGACTCAAAAAGGATTTTAGAGGGTCAATTCAGTGATGCCATATGCGACTTGAAACGAATGGTGACTGAAAAAATTCGATATCTCAATTTTTGAGAAAAAAAGTTGTCTCTGACGGACTTTTTCCTCGAAGGTTTGGCCCCATCCATAGGCCAAAAAATGGGGATTTCGTCAAAATGACTCAAAAAGGATTTTAGAGGGTAAATTCAGTGATGCCATATGCGACTTGAAACGAATGGTGACGGAAAAAATTCGATATCTCAATTTTTGAGAAAAAAAGTTGTCTCTGACGGACTTTTTCCTCGAAGGTTTGGCCCCATCCATAGGCCAAAAAATGGGGATTTCGTCAAAATGACTCAAAAAGGATTTTAGAGGGTAAATTCAGTGATGCCATATGCGACTTGAAACGAATGGTGACGGAAAAATTCGATATCTCAATTTTTGAGAAAAAAAGTTGTCTCTGACGGACTTTTTCCTCGAAGGTTTGGCCCCATCCATAGGCCAAAAAATGGGGATTTCGACAAAATGACTCAAAAAGGATTTTAGAAGGTAAATTCAGTGATGCCATATGCGACTTGAAACGAATGGTGACGGAAAAAATTCGATATCTCAATTTTTGAGAAAAAAAGTTGTCTCTGACGGACTTTTTCCTCGAAGGTTTGGCCCCATCCATAGGCCAAAAAATGGGGATTTCGACAAAATGACTCAAAAAAGATTTTAGAGGGTAAATTCAGTGATGCCATATGCGACTTGAAACGAATGGTGACGGAAAAAATTCGATATCTCAATTTTTGAGAAAAAAAGTTGTCTCTGACGGACTTTTTCCTCGAAGGTTTGGCCCCATCCATAGGCCAAAAAATGGGGATTTCGACAAAATGACTCAAAAAGGATTTTAGAGGGTAAATTCAGTGATGCCATATGCGACTTGAAACGAATGGTGACTGAAAAAATTCGATATCTCAATTTTTGAGAAAAAAAGTTGTCTCTGACGGACTTTTTCCTCGAAGGTTTGGCCCCATCCATAGGCCAAAAAATGGGGATTTCGACAAAATGACTCAAAAAGGATTTTAGAGGGTAAATTCAGTGATGCCATATGCGACTTGAAACGAATGGTGACGGAAAAAATTCGATATCTCAATTTTTGAGAAAAAAAGTTGTCTCTGACGGACTTTTTCCTCGAAGGTTTGGCCCCATCCATAGGCCAAAAAATGGGGATTTCGACAAAATGACTCAAAAAGGATTTTAGAGGGTAAATTCAGTGATGCCATATGCGACTTGAAACGAATGGTGACTGAAACATTCGATATCTCAATTTTTGAGAAAAAAAGTTGTCTCTGACGGACTTTTTCCTCGAAGGTTTGGCCCCATCCATAGGCCAAAAAATGGGGATTTCGACAAAATGACTCAAAAAGGATTTTAGAGGGTAAATTCAGTGATGCCATATGCGACTTGAAACGAATGGTGACGGAAAAAATTCGATATCTCAATTTTTGAGAAAAAAAGTTGTCTCTGACGGACTTTTTCCTCGAAGGTTTGGCCCCATCCATAGGCCAAAAAATGGGGATTTCGACAAAATGACTCAAAAAGGATTTTAGAGGGTAAATTCAGTGATGCCATATGCGACTTGAAACGAATGGTGACGGAAAAAATTCGATATCTCAATTTTTGAGAAAAAAAGTTGTCTCTGACGGACTTTTTCCTCGAAGGTTTGGCCCCATCCATAGGCCAAAAAATGGGGATTTCGACAAAATGACTCAAAAAGGATTTTAGAGGGTCAATTCAGTGATGCCATATGCGACTTGAAACGAATGGTGACTGAAAAAATTCGATATCTCAATTTTTGAGAAAAAAAGTTGTCTCTGACGGACTTTTTCCTCGAAGGTTTGGCCCCATCCATAGGCCAAAAAATGGGGATTTCGTCAAAATGACTCAAAAAGGATTTTAGAGGGTAAATTCAGTGATGCCATATGCGACTTGAAACGAATGGTGACGGAAAAAATTCGATATCTCAATTTTTGAGAAAAAAAGTTGTCTCTGACGGACTTTTTCCTCGAAGGTTTGGCCCCATCCATAGGCCAAAAAATGGGGATTTCGACAAAATGACTCAAAAAGGATTTTCGAGGGTAAATTCAGTGATGCCATATGCGACTTGAAACGAATGGTGACGGAAAAAATTCGATATCTCAATTTTTGAGAAAAAAAGTTGTCTCTGACGGACTTTTTCCTCGAAGGTTTGGCCCCATCCATAGGCCAAAAAATGGGGATTTCGACAAAATGACTCAAAAAGGATTTTAGAGGGTAAATTCAGTGATGCCATATGCGACTTGAAACGAATGGTGACGGAAAAAATTCGATATCTCAATTTTTGAGAAAAAAAGTTGTCTCTGACGGACTTTTTCCTCGAAGGTTTGGCCCCATCCATAGGCCAAAAAATGTGGATTTCGACAAAATGACTCAAAAAGGATTTTAGAGGGTAAATTCAGTGATGCCATATGCGACTTGAAACGAATGGTGACGGAAAAAATTCGATATCTCAATTTTTGAGAAAAAAAGTTGTCTCTGACGGACTTTTTCCTCGAAGGTTTGGCCCCGTCCATAGGCCAAAAAATGGGGATTTCGACAAAATGACTCAAAAAGGATTTTAGAGGGTCAATTCAGTGATGCCATATGCGACTTGAAACGAATGGTGACTGAAAAAATTCGATATCTCAATTTTTGAGAAAAAAAGTTGTCTCTGACGGACTTTTTCCTCGAAGGTTTGGCCCCATCCATAGGCCAAAAAATGGGGATTTCGTCAAAATGACTCAAAAAGGATTTTAGAGGGTAAATTCAGTGATGCCATATGCGACTTGAAACGAATGGTGACGGAAAAAATTCGATATCTCAATTTTTGAGAAAAAAAGTTGTCTCTGACGGACTTTTTCCTCGAAGGTTTGGCCCCATCCATAGGCCAAAAAATGGGGATTTCGTCAAAATGACTCAAAAAGGATTTTAGAGGGTAAATTCAGTGATGCCATATGCGACTTGAAACGAATGGTGACGGAAAAATTCGATATCTCAATTTTTGAGAAAAAAAGTTGTCTCTGACGGACTTTTTCCTCGAAGGTTTGGCCCCATCCATAGGCCAAAAAATGGGGATTTCGACAAAATGACTCAAAAAGGATTTTAGAAGGTAAATTCAGTGATGCCATATGCGACTTGAAACGAATGGTGACGGAAAAAATTCGATATCTCAATTTTTGAGAAAAAAAGTTGTCTCTGACGGACTTTTTCCTCGAAGGTTTGGCCCCATCCATAGGCCAAAAAATGGGGATTTCGACAAAATGACTCAAAAAAGATTTTAGAGGGTAAATTCAGTGATGCCATATGCGACTTGAAACGAATGGTGACGGAAAAAATTCGATATCTCAATTTTTGAGAAAAAAAGTTGTCTCTGACGGACTTTTTCCTCGAAGGTTTGGCCCCATCCATAGGCCAAAAAATGGGGATTTCGACAAAATGACTCAAAAAGGATTTTAGAGGGTAAATTCAGTGATGCCATATGCGACTTGAAACGAATGGTGACTGAAAAAATTCGATATCTCAATTTTTGAGAAAAAAAGTTGTCTCTGACGGACTTTTTCCTCGAAGGTTTGGCCCCATCCATAGGCCAAAAAATGGGGATTTCGACAAAATGACTCAAAAAGGATTTTAGAGGGTAAATTCAGTGATGCCATATGCGACTTGAAACGAATGGTGACGGAAAAAATTCGATATCTCAATTTTTGAGAAAAAAAGTTGTCTCTGACGGACTTTTTCCTCGAAGGTTTGGCCCCATCCATAGGCCAAAAAATGGGGATTTCGACAAAATGACTCAAAAAGGATTTTAGAGGGTAAATTCAGTGATGCCATATGCGACTTGAAACGAATGGTGACGGAAAAAATTCGATATCTCAATTTTTGAGAAAAAAAGTTGTCTCTGACGGACTTTTTCCTCGAAGGTTTGGCCCCATCCATAGGCCAAAAAATGGGGATTTCGACAAAATGACTCAAAAAGGATTTTAGAGGGTAAATTCAGTGATGCCATATGCGACTTGAAACGAATGGTGACGGAAAAAATTCGATATCTCAATTTTTGAGAAAAAAAGTTGTCTCTGACGGACTTTTTCCTCGAAGGTTTGGCCCCATCCATAGGCCAAAAAATGGGGATTTCGACAAAATGACTCAAAAAGGATTTTAGAAGGTAAATTCAGTGATGCCATATGCGACTTGAAACGAATGGTGACGGAAAAAATTCGATATCTCAATTTTTGAGAAAAAAAGTTGTCTCTGACGGACTTTTTCCTCGAAGGTTTGGCCCCATCCATAGGCCAAAAAATGGGGATTTCGACAAAATGACTCAAAAAGGATTTTAGAGGGTAAATTCAGTGATGCCATATGCGACTTGAAACGAATGGTGACTGAAAAAATTCGATATCTCAATTTTTGAGAAAAAAAGTTGTCTCTGACGGACTTTTTCCTCGAAGGTTTGGCCCCATCCATAGGCCAAAAAATGGGGATTTCGACAAAATGACTCAAAAAGGATTTTAGAGGGTAAATTCAGTGATGCCATATGCGACTTGAAACGAATGGTGACGGAAAAAATTCGATATCTCAATTTTTGAGAAAAAAAGTTGTCTCTGACGGACTTTTTCCTCGAAGGTTTGGCCCCATCCATAGGCCAAAAAATGGGGATTTCGACAAAATGACTCAAAAAGGATTTTAGAGGGTAAATTCAGTGATGCCATATGCGACTTGAAACGAATGGTGACGGAAAAAATTCGATATCTCAATTTTTGAGAAAAAAAGTTGTCTCTGACGGACTTTTTCCTCGAAGGTTTGGCCCCATCCATAGGCCAAAAAATGGGGATTTCGACAAAATGACTCAAAAAGGATTTTAGAGGGTAAATTCAGTGATGCCATATGCGACTTGAAACGAATGGTGACGGAAAAAATTCGATATCTCAATTTTTGAGAAAAAAAGTTGTCTCTGACGGACTTTTTCCTCGAAGGTTTGGCCCCATCCATAGGCCAAAAAATGGGGATTTCGACAAAATGACTCAAAAAGGATTTTAGAGGGTAAATTCAGTGATGCCATATGCGACTTGAAACGAATGGTGACGGAAAAAATTCGATATCTCAATTTTTGAGAAAAAAAGTTGTCTCTGACGGACTTTTTCCTCGAAGGTTTGGCCCCATCCATAGGCCAAAAAATGGGGATTTCGACAAAATGACTCAAAAAGGATTTTAGAGGGTAAATTCAGTGATGCCATATGCGACTTGAAACGAATGGTGACGGAAAAAAATTGGATATCTCAATTTTTGAGAAAAAAAGTTGTCTCTGACGGACTTTTTCCTCGAAGGTTTGGCCCCATCCATAGGCCAAAAAATGGGGATTTCGACAAAATGACTCAAAAAGGATTTTAGAGGGTAAATTCAGTGATGCCATATGCGACTTGAAACGAATGGTGACGGAAAAAATTCGATATCTCAATTTTTGAGAAAAAAAGTTGTCTCTGACGGACTTTTTCCTCGAAGGTTTGGCCCCATCCATAGGCCAAAAAATGGGGATTTCGACAAAATGACTCAAAAAGGATTTTAGAGGGTAAATTCAGTGATGCCATATGCGACTTGAAACGAATGGTGACGGAAAAAATTCGATATCTCAATTTTTGAGAAAAAAAGTTGTCTCTGACGGACTTTTTCCTCGAAGGTTTGGCCCCATCCATAGGCCAAAAAATGGGGATTTCGACAAAATGACTCAAAAAGGATTTTAGAGGGTAAATTCAGTGATGCCATATGCGACTTGAAACGAATGGTGACGGAAAAAATTCGATATCTCAATTTTTGAGAAAAAAAGTTGTCTCTGACGGACTTTTTCCTCGAAGGTTTGGCCCCATCCATAGGCCAAAAAATGGGGATTTCGACAAAATGACTCAAAAAAGATTTTAGAGGGTAAATTCAGTGATGCCATATGCGACTTGAAACGAATGGTGACGGAAAAAATTCGATATCTCAATTTTTGAGAAAAAAAGTTGTCTCTGACGGACTTTTTCCTCGAAGGTTTGGCCCCATCCATAGGCCAAAAAATGGGGATTTCGACAAAATGACTCAAAAAGGATTTTAGAGGGTAAATTCAGTGATGCCATATGCGACTTGAAACGAATGGTGACGGAAAAAATTCGATATCTCAATTTTTGAGAAAAAAAGTTGTCTCTGACGGACTTTTTCCTCGAAGGTTTGGCCCCATCCATAGGCCAAAAAATGGGGATTTCGACAAAATGAATCAAAAAGGATTTTAGAGGGTATATTCAGTGATGCCATATGCGACTTGAAACGAATGGTGACGGAAAAAATTCGATATCTCAATTTTTGAGAAAAAAAGTTGTCTCTGACGGACTTTTTCCTCGAAGGTTTGGCCCCATCCATAGGCCAAAAAATGGGGATTTCGACAAAATGACTCAAAAAGGATTTTAGAGGGTAAATTCAGTGATGCCATATGCGACTTGAAACGAATGGTGACGGAAAAAATTCGATATCTCAATTTTTGAGAAAAAAAGTTGTCTCTGACGGACTTTTTCCTCGAAGGTTTGGCCCCATCCATAGGCCAAAAAATGGGGATTTCGACAAAATGACTCAAAAAGGATTTTAGAGGGTAAATTCAGTGATGCCATATGCGACTTGAAACGAATGGTGACGGAAAAAATTTGATATCTCAATTTTTGAGAAAAAAAGTTGTTTCTGACGGACTTTTTCCTCGAAGGTTTGGCCCCATCCATAGGCCAAAAAATGGGGATTTCGACAAAATGACTCAAAAAGGATTTTAGAGGGTAAATTCAGTGATGCCATATGCGACTTGAAACGAATGGTGACGGAAAAAATTTGATATCTCAATTTTTGAGAAAAAAAGTTGTCTCTGACGGACTTTTTCCTCGAAGGTTTGGCCCCATCCATAGGCCAAAAAATGGGGATTTCGACAAAATGACTCAAAAAGGATTTTAGAGGGTAAATTCAGTGATGCCATATGCGACTTGAAACGAATGGTGACGGAAAAAATTCGATATCTCAATTTTTGAGAAAAAAAGTTGTCTCTGACGGACTTTTTCCTCGAAGGTTTGGCCCCATCCATAGGCCAAAAAATGGGGATTTCGACAAAATGACTCAAAAAGGATTTTAGAGGGTAAATTCAGTGATGCCATATGCGACTTGAAACGAATGGTGACGGAAAAAATTTGATATCTCAATTTTTGAGAAAAAAAGTTGTTTCTGACGGACTTTTTCCTCGAAGGTTTGGCCCCATCCATAGGCCAAAAAATGGGGATTTCGACAAAATGACTCAAAAAGGATTTTAGAGGGTAAATTCAGTGATGCCATATGCGACTTGAAACGAATGGTGACGGAAAAAATTCGATATCTCAATTTTTGAGAAAAAAAGTTGTCTTTGACGGTGTTAAGCCCGACTAATGGAAGCCGTGAGGGCGATATTTAAGATTTTAATATTTAAGGGGTACCATCTAAAGCGCTTGGCGCATCTGCTCTGACTGACAGGAATTTGTGTGGATGAAGAGAAGGTTACAGTCGTTAAAGTTTGATAATTAAAATAACTTTCTGGTTTTTCTTTACTTTCATCAAAATAGATAATATACAGAGTATTACAATTACAAACTCGGGTAAATACAATGATATAGTGATTATAATATTTCTTAACTTACGTTGGGTTTTCTGCATGTCCTTAATTCTGTTCGGTCGATTCCTTTTGTATGTGTTCCTTTATTATATTAGGTGTTGAATTGATAGAGTCCTTCCGCCCGCGCCGGTACTCGGGTTCCCCTCACGAAGGTTTACAATCCACGCTCACCTCGATGACTTCCCGTTCCCTCGTGTGGGAAGGCTTGGTCGCGAAAGGCCGAAGACACGTGAGACACTTCGTGAGGGGTCCACCGAGGGACCGATGATTATTAGATAGAAAAAATTGTTTCAAAAAATTCGTTTCAAAAATAGAAATTATTCTCGACCCACTCTCGAACGACAATGAAAATACTTGTTCTTAGTCCTCCTAAGAAAATCGTATATTAATAAAGCTGCCGAAACCAAAATGACCGTTAGGGTTTGACAGCATCGTCTGTTTGGTAGGATGTAAAAGATTCTATAACTCACGTACATCGAACCGAAATATACGTTCATTCTAGCTTCCTCATAGAGGAAGCTTTGTTTTCGTGAAAAACAATTTTTCGGAGATTTTCATGTCAGGACACTCAGAATCGTCCAAAACGTCGAAAAAAGGGGTTTACAAAAAATGTCCCGGTGGATGTATGTGTGTGTGTGTGTGGCCAGCATGCAAAATTCATACCTTCATGTCTCAAGAACCGCTTTAACAATCGAGCTGAAATTTGGAATATATATGGGGCAGGTGGACAGCTTTGTTTGCGAAAAGTTTCAAAAAACTTTAAACATCTGTTCAAGTTTTATTCAAATTTTCATTTTTCGAAAAATGTCTATACGCGCTCTAGCAGCCGCATATTTTTATCTATCGAGCTAAATAATTGTTTATAAATAAAGCTATATGTCAAAGAACGACTGGTATTGAATTTGGGATAAATCGGCAAATAGGTTCGGTTGTTATGGAATTTTGAATTTTACGAAAAAAATTCATTTTGCTTTAACTCACGTCAAATCTCACCAAACAAACTGAAATGTTCTACAAATGAAAATAATACTCTGTATTGCTATGTAACAAATTTGAATATTATGAATAAGTTCGGATTTTATAGCATAATAAATTTTTTTTTAAACTTACGTTTTCTTCTAACTCAGGCCAACAGATACTAAATCAATTGAAATGTGAAAAGAGAGCAGGATATCATATACACCGAGACAAATCGTTTCATTGATTCAAGGAAAAGAGCCTCATTGTATTTTTTTTCATTGGAATGGTATCTTTGAATTTCCAAGAGAACATCTCATTGACTTCAATGAAACATTTCATTGATTCAATGAAACTGTTTCATTATTTCAAGGAAACGGTCTCTTTGATTCAATGAAAAGATTTCATTGCCGGCGCCCGGTTCGCGAACGGTTGCCGCGAACGCGTCAGTTCCGTTAAGGCTGTTGTCGCGAGTGACCGACAACATTATAAGTTTAATTAAGCAAGCTTGGCTATTCGCTCTTCACGCGGCGGTTCTCGCAAGCGAAAATCGACGCGCGGCCAACGCCGGCGGCGAATTTCAAGTCTTGCGAGGTGCGAGAACGGTCGCGTCGCGTGCCGCGGTAAAGACTTTAGATTTGTTGAACCTAAATTGTGTCATTTCATTATATTAATAAAAAAGGCTTCAATGATAATACATTTAATTGATTTTCGGATTAATCAATGAAAAGATCATTACGTCAAGTATATTCTTTCATTGATTTCAATGAAATTTCATTAAATCAATGAAACGTTTTCTCTCGATGTATAAACAGCATTCTTTTTTTTTTAACAAGGGTGCAAAGTAGAGCTTTGCACATTGCTTTCTCATGATATTTGAATGTTTCCAAACTACTTACCTCAATGAGGAAGCCAAAATGGATAAAGTTACTTCCTCATTGATGTAAGTAGCTTTGTAAACATTCAAAGATCATGAGGAAGCAAATATCATGAGGAAGCAAGCTTTACTTTGCATCCTTGTTTAGCGTTCTCTGAATATTCTAAGAGCATCGGAAAATTAATTATGCAAAAGGGATTCAGGCAAAATATCCAAACTACGTTCAGATGAACGTACTTTGCACTATGCGTCGATAACTTTTGCTTAATTGTCTTTTGATACCCTTAAAATATTCAGAGAACATCAATGATTGAAACGACGGTTTATTTTGACGTATAAGATTTCCAGTAATATACGATTTTCTTCACTTATTGTACGTTTCCAATCGAAATTAGAGCGGACGTCCATTTGTTTATGTTGATATTACAATCGTCTACTATTTGAAGCATGTGCGTAGCACAATGACGATGAATAGAGTAAGCTACAACCGGGTGGTCCATAAAAGTTTGGGGATAAAAAAATTCAAAATTTGTATAATGATACAAATTTTGAATTTTTTTCTTGATTTAGCTTAAATTTGTTTCGCATATTGACTCCCATGGAACAAGATTTGAGTAAAAAGAGCGGTTCAAATTTTATAACATTTTTCATTTTCTTTTTACATGTCTTTCGAGTTCAAATAACTCTACAAAGTTGCAAATTTCTTTCTCATTATTTTGTATCTTTGACAAAGATTTTTTTCTTTACAAAAATTCCTCCAGAAGTGAAAATTGATCAACATTATCATAGAGTTAGCTTTGTAAAAAATCGAAAATAATGGGAAAGCAATGTCCAAAGTGTTACTTTGCACCGTTTTTTTTTTCTTTTTTACGTGATGGTAATGTTTTCGTTTCTCGTTGGTATAACATTCTATTCCACAGTTTTATCATGCAAGTGCTTCCACAAGCTCGTAAATAACTGTTGAATGACGTGACGCGACATCGCGCAATGTAGAAAACTCTATTGGCAATTTCGCTGAGAGCATGAAATTCCATCTTGGTATGTGACACTATTCCAATCCTGATATCCATCTAAGAGATTCGCCGTGGGTGAAACAGAAGTGTCAACAAACAGACACCTCGAGGCACAATCTCGATTCATCCCAGTTCCAATTTCGGCAAACCAGCTTGTAATTTCAATGTTATTCACAATATTATATTATCCAGAGTTTACAATTGTGATTATTGCTAAGCACGAGTCGTAACTTTCGTCTCTGTATGTATATTTAGGTTTGGAACATTGGGTATTCATTAAAAGCAGTTAGTAGACTCAGACTCTTGGAGCCGTATTAATTCAGGCGCCAAATGTATAATCAAAGTTTGGGGGATACTATATTACTCACGTTATACGATCGGCTTTGACGACGAACAAAGTTTAGCGATTTAACTTGTCAAGACGATAAAATTAGTTGCACGACGTGGGATCTGGCAAAGTGGCAATCAGACAAATGGTATACTGGACAGGGTCGAAACCAAGTGAAACAAAGAAACGATTTTGTAATACTTACTTGTTGGAGTCAACGGAGAAAGAGAGAATGACAATTTACCGTTTAATAATGCCAGAAGGAGGCGACCAAAAGTGTCGCTGGTAATGGTCGAACTGGGCGGCAGTTACGTGGCGTCAAATGAAAATGTACAACCACCTTTCGTGGATTAGAAGTAGCAACTCTCTATAGCTCCATCAGTAACACCTCCGGGTCTGTTCAATTCACTTCCGGTGAGCCTGCGGTCACATGGCTCCATTTCTCGTCATTCCCTCAAGTACGCTGATTCTACGACAGCTCCTCTCTGGATTCTTACGGCGTGTGTCTGGAGTTTCTCTCCATCTGCAGATTAAACGATAATGTTATAAAACCGCTGTAAAGTCTTTCGGCTTTTACGGTTTATTTGTTAAAACAATAAAACAGCAATAACAACAAATTTACGTCAAAATAATCGGTATTTCAAAGTAACTTGATCGTATAAATCTCAATCAATAGAAAAAAAAGCTAGAGTCTGAAAAGTGACAAAAGGGCAAAAAGTAGCTAACTGGTATTTTCGTCATGACTTTAGTACAAGATCCAATTTTTTTTTATCCCCAAAATAAATAATACTTCGACGTTTTATTAGTGCGGCCAAAGTGCAAAAGCTAGAGGTAGAGGTAGCGTAAAAAATAGTATGTAAAACAGAAGTGGGGAAGAGAAAGAGTCAAGAGAATGGCGAAAGTTTTGTTGAATCCGAGAGGGTCGCTCTGGTGTACCTAATTGAAAGTTTATTCTCTGCTCGACTTTCATTTTCCCAGCGTGTTCGTTTGTGAGAGGGTGTCGCCAGGAATTATAATGTTCGAGGAGTCCCTACTTCTCGAAACGCGTTGGGTGCTCTTGGGCCACTGCTGCAACGCCGATGACAATAATTTTCTACGGGGGCTCGGAAGGAAAATCAGAGCTAAAGTGACAGAAAGAGAGATGAGAGAGAGAAAGAGAGAGTGAGAGAGGAGGAGAGTGTATAAGGGTGCTGGCGGTACCGCAGAAGGTTGTGACAATTACGTGGCTCGAGTCCTCCTTCAGAAGGAGAGGAGACACCTGGGAGCGATCAAGATTATAATTGGAGATTATTCTGGAGTAACTGCTGGTAAATATGCCGCGGGGATTCTATTCCACCGGCGCCCAAGTTATTTACTCGTGATCCACCAATACAGTGAAAACAGATACATTTTATTTAACCTAACTAGAATCGCTTGCGTGCCAATCATCTGATTGAAAGCACTTTTTTACGATTAAATAATGAACCTTGTAGCGAGTACAATTTCGTATTTATAATTTTTTTAAATCCGTTAATTAAGAGGAGCGATTTGGTATTATTTCATTAAAAATCTTACAACGCTCTCGAAACTTAATTTCTTTATATCATAATTGCATTGAAATATTCTTAAAAAATAAATTTATGATAACGTTTAAAAAAATCGTAATCTTTAATATTCTCTGTATAAATTAATTTTTTTTTATTATTGTATGCCGCATGTTGCGCGTGAGAGAAGCAATAAATCTTACTGTTCTCGTCAAGGAGATAAATTCAATTTCTCAAAACATTTTGGTGTGCCAATAGTGACAAAGATGAAAAAGTAGCTGGAGCGTGTAAGAGAGGTCGCGAGAACGTGAAAATGTTATCCGTCGACCCTCGGGCTTGCTTTTATGCCAAGCATCATATAAACCGTGCCGTCTTAAAGGGAATGGATCTTTATATCATTCCTGTCCCCTTTTTTACGAGTAGCTTTTGCGGTGTATTGAAAAGCAAAATGAATTTTCACCGCGTAATGGAATTCGTGGCAGTCGTCAATTGTTGGACGATGGAATCCATTGAATTGCACAAGAAAGAAAAAAAAAATAATAATAATAATAAAAGTGAGAAGGAAAGGCAAATTGAATTACGAGAGGCAGAGCAGCACTTCAACGACGGAAATGCTCCAAGGCTCAGATTAAAAGCTCGCGTCCAACGAGGTTACTAGTAGTAAATAATTTTTTTCCCTTCTCTCTTTCTCATCTGACTTTGCCAACAAAAGCACAGAGGTATGCTCACAACTCGTTGTCGGGAGTTATGCAAGCATCATTGTGACCTTCGGCAACGTTACACAAATACACGCAGAGACACTTTTCTCTTTACCGGTGGTCTTTCTCTCTCTTCCACCCTTCGTTCGCTTTCCACCACGTTGAAGCAATGTTCTCGAGCGAGCTGTCGCGACCACGCTACATTGAACAATTACTTGGTGATTTGTGCACGTCTCTCCGACCGGAAATGAGAAACGCAGGTATGAGCAAGCAGCTTCTTTCACCATCAATAATAACTGTTTTCGAATGCGCCATGTCTGCCATTGGAAATTCGTTTGTTTATCCCAAACTGGACCATCTGAAAGATAAAACATAAAAATAACAAGAGAAATCACTTTAACACCAAACCCATCGAAGATCTTTTTTTTCTATTTGATAAATGATTATAATAGTCTCGTCGCCTCGGCGTCGCCGTTCGGGATACATGACATTTTTGCAGAAGCTGGATCTCGACTGTGCGAATTGATCGAGAAGAAAATTTGTATTTATCGATGCTCGTTTATTTTTTGTTACTTTGCCAAGAGTATAGTGTAAACCGACCAATGAATGAACGAATAAGTGGGTTGTCATATTCACTAGAGGTGTGAAATAACAATATATTCCGCATTGCTCACAGCATCGATGCAGTTATTTCGATTTATTGTACATTACGGTGTGTCGAAAAAGAACTTTTCTTTTTTATTTTTCCGCTTCCACCATTTCAAACTGTACTTTTCGACCTAAATAATGTCCTTGTTCAAGGCGAGCTTCTTGGGATTCTTTTTGAGATCGCACAACTCGGTCTTGTAATTCCCATACGATTAACATGTGGAAAAGAGTTATTGCAGCTTAAAACAAGAATTATAACTCGACAAAAAATAAATGTACGTGAGTCCCTGATAGCTTATTTTAAAGGGGAGATATTGTGCTACTTATAAAATATTTTGATGCCGGTGTCAATTTGCATTGCAAGCTCAAATCTTACAACACATCCTACTTGAAAATGGATAAATAAAATACAATTATATTTTTTGAATTTTATTCGTTCCATAATTCTGCATTGATTATTAAGAATTTATTGATTTTCATCGATTAATCTCAAACATAAATGGGTAAAAAGTTTGGAAGTACGAGCCCAATAATGTACTGGAAAGTTTATTTTCAACTGAAATATATAAATTCGCGTTTCAGTATTCGCCATTAGCTCGTCCTCTTGCTATCAGTATTTGGGGGAGGGGGCTTTTCGAATGTTACCCTTTAAGTTTGCTGCCGGCCAACAGCAGCATCGAACAATGAACGTACACGGTTCATAGAGGTAGCACTGAGAAGGAAATGAGACACTCGTCCCGTTTTGAACTACATACCTAGTGCATGGATGCGCAGCGAAACGCTACAAGGCAACGCCATAGCATTGAGTTCTCATGCAACCATTGTCTTCTTCAAAACCATTGGTAGGTGCATATAAGAATGGACAATCATAGCCTAGTACAGTACCTATACATTTATTTCGTTCCTCTATTCAAAGTCCACCCAGATTCCGACCAGAGACTATATATAGTTATTACACATTCACAAAGATGTTGCGCGTATTGGACGCGGAAATTCCACACGCCGAGCACGAGGATTAAAAAAGAATTTAATCCAATTTTACGTTCTTTCGAGTGCACGGCAAAAGAGAGTCAGAGAGAGAGAGAGAGAGAGAGAGAGAGAGAGAGAGAGAGAGAGAGAGAGAGAGGAGAGGAAATAAATTTAAAAAAAGAACGCAAAAAGCTAAAGCGAGTTGCGGAAAATAATTATAGTAATTTCGGGAGTCGCGTACGCGTCGTACTCGCATTTCCGAAAAACTTTCACGTAATGATAATTCGGGGTAAAAACACATGCGTGACTCTTCTAGCGCGTAATACGTGATGTGCATAAATATATATAAATATAAAGCATGGAGAATTTTTCATCAGCTCGAAAATATATATTATCAGTTTTTGTCGTTTTCGTGTCTAGCCAGATGTTGGTTCGTGGCATATGTGCTTTCGACAGCTGTATAACATTTGTGCTTGGATTAAAATAAAAACGAGTTTATACGCTGATCTTTACAAATTTACAAATTTACAAATTTACAAATTTACAAATTTACAAATTTACAAATTTACAAATTTACAAATTTACAAATTTACAAATTTACAAATTTACAAATTTACAAATTTACAAATTTACAAATTTACAAATTTACAAATTTACAAATTTACAAATTTACAAATTTACAAATTTACAAATTTACAAATTTACAAATTTACAAATTTACAAATTTACAAATTTACAAATTTACAAATTTACAAATTTACAAATTTACAAATTTACAAATTTACAAATTTACAAATTTACAAATTTACAAATTTACAAATTTACAAATTTACAAATTTACAAATTTACAAATTTACAAATTTACAAATTTACAAATTTACAAATTTACAAATTTACAAATTTTTCAAAGTCTCTGTTAAATATTTTTTAAAATATGTGTCTTTTATTGTTATTATTGTTTTCGTTTTTATTGCGCACGCCAAAAAATATTCACGAGAACTCGAAAATATATATTGTTCAATTTAAATTTGGTGGTTTTTGTGTCAAGCCAGATGTTGACTCCGTGACATATGTGGTTTCAACGGCAATAACAATTGTGCTGGGATTAAAATAAAATCGAGTCTATACGTTGATTTTTGCCGGTAACACCAACAAACAGCTTAACCTCGCCCCGGATCTTCCTGTGCTGACGGCTAGTTGGATTGCAAAATACCGCGCGAGAAAATCTCGGTGTGTTTCTGGTGGGCGATATACCGCACAGTCGAAAGTTTTAAAGGGATTTAAAATTCCGCTGACGGCGTCGCACTCACCGGATAAAGTATGTATGTATATATACGTATATATACAAGCCGGTCTCTCGTTCGCTTCCGCTGTCCTCCGAAATGGGGCAGTGTAGGCTACCTCTGACTAGTTTATTTCGCTCTGCAGCAACGCTATATATATATACCTTTAACCCAGCACCGCCACGCTCAGTATCTGCTCAATCAATGAGGGTTGGCAGACTGTTACAGGGGTTATGAAATACTGGCTACGGACGTGGTCGTTTTATGTAACCCGTACATGTATAGCTCGATCGTATTCGTACCACCTCGCGTTTCAATTCCTGCTATTCCATCCACACCGGACCTTAGTCCGGAAAATCTATATGCTCAAATACTTTTCGAAACAAGACGTGCCATTCGTCTCTAGCGATTTTTAAGACTCTGCGATCACATTCGCTTTTTCGCAGAAATAAAATCCATACGTGACAAAATTAACATTTCGCGTTTGAATTTATATACTGTAGCAAATATTTTTATTTTCCATATGGTCGTTTCTGTCACTACGATACATAACTTATGGCGACATAAATTCGAAAGGTACAATGTCATCTATCACTCGCTCTTTAATCTTGATGTTTATGAAAGGAATCTATTCTCAGCATAACAAAAGAATTCGATTAGCCTTAAATTAGAGTTTGCCCTTTTAAGAATTGCTGTTTTAGAATCCAAAATCAGATCGAATATGATACAAAACAAACAAGAACGTCAAATTTAGCAAAATTAGTATCCGAGTGCTTTTAAGGTAACTGATTAAAAATGTTAGGTCAAAATTTGTAAGATCCAAGTTCGCAAAGGATCTTATTGTGGTAGTGTTATTTTTTGTTCAAATTATTTCAAGATTGCTCTTTTATTTTTTTTATTCAATGAATCCTAATTTGTGATAGTACCAATATTCTACAATAATTGCTCATGCCGTTTATCATAATTAATTAATTAACATAATTAATTAACTATGATAAACAACTTAATTCCCGCTCTCCAACCCCCGAAGCATCTCCGCTGAGTCTTAGATACTATAAAAGTATAGGAAACGGGAAGATTCGGCTAAGATTAGATAGATTAGAGCCAAGAGCCTTTCCCTTTCCAAACTCTGCGCTATACTAATGAGTAATTTCATTGTTATTTGGAAAACAGAATTTTTGTAAATCCAGTCAGTTGATACTCTTAAAATCTTCGATGAATATCTCCGAGAACCACCAACAAATCAAGTTCAAAGTAAAGTGTTTTTGGTAAAAAAAAAAACTCTAAGCTTTTCTGAGTTCCATTGGGACTCTAAAAAATCGCCTCAGAGAATGCCGCTCGTCCCAATCTTTCAACATCATCGCCACCTCCAAGCGAATGCGGACCGTTGCAAATGTTCTTTCATCAACTTCCACTCATGGGAAATCAGCGCCACGGTGGACAAATAGATTCCAGTAAGCGATCCGAGACACGCATTTTATTCCAACACCGAAAATTCACGGTACAATCAAATCGTCAAAAAAGCCATAATCTTAGTTTTGTTACTTCGGACGTAACAAAACTAAGTAATTTATTAACACAATCACGTCCTTGGTTGTCTTACCAATTAGTTCGTGACACGTTAACCAATTACTTAGTTCGACTTACCAAGTATTTCTCGATAACATTTTTAACCAAGTTTTCGCGTTGAATAGTGTTATGATTTTAAATTTTCAACGAAAAACCGATATAAAATAAAATTCAAAGCCCATAATTTATATATTTCAAGTGTACTTTTCTTCACTCCGAATGTGTTCCAGTAATATGTTCCATTCTTGAGGGAGGAAAGAGATTTGAGAAAAAAAAACAACTATTTTATGCCAAAAGTGTGTAAAGCAAACGTGAAAAGTTCTCGACGAGACGTCATCGTATTGTCATCACTATATGTGGTTGATATAGCGAGTGAAGCAAATTCCGTTTGCGAGTCGACCAGGCGCAATAATATGCGAGTTTTCAACTCGATAAAGCGCTTGATTAAAATGTACCATGGTCCAGGTCTGCTTTCTCGGAGCTTGCACTTCGGAGTAATTCGAAAATGAGATGTTTCCACACAAAACTTTGCGAATCCACGCGTTTTCTACTAGCTTGCGCGTTGTTTTTACTTTTACCTTTAATTTCGCAGGAAGCCGATGCAAAAGCAGAAGAGAAATACCAGCGAACTGCAGTTCGGGGGAGTTTCGTCGACGTTGCTGTGGAGATGGAAAAGTAACGAGAGTGCGCTCAGCTCTCGTCGGATTCTCCTTTTCTCGTGCCAATTGAAAGAAGAGAAAAATAAAAGAGAGAAACACGTGATTCCGGTACAAGTTGTGCACTCTGTACGACATTATACCAAGTATTGTACACGGGTGAAGAGGCGAGCTTGAAGTGCTTTCCAGTCCACACCACTAATGAATATCTTCAAAGCTTTGTAATCTTGAGAATCGGAATTACAGCACCATTTGCTGTTTTTCAGTGCACGATACAAGAGGCAGAGAGTAGCAAGCATACACAAACGAGCTGTTTCACACTTTTGCAGAAGTAAAATTGTATATTCTTGATCCTGGAGGCTTACCCGCTTCTCTCACACCGCACACTAAAGTTTTCTCCCTAAAACGTTGGATATACTCACTCACTGCTACATCCCACCAAACACAACCGTGTAAAATTTACATTTCACGGAAGAATATGTTATATCAACCTAATGTTACTTGTGATACACCATTTTGCTGAATTATCTCTCGCTCAAAATAATCACAGACTTCGTGTTAGTGTTAGATTTAGATCTGAAGGGTTCTTTACTAAATTCTGTCATCAGCAGGATTACAAATAATGCTGTATTAAGCATTATCAATTTCAATTTTGGATTTGCATGCGCTGTGTTGAATGCACATTTAAGTTCTATTTTCTTTTCGTAGAGCTATATATGCTCATATCCATCCAGATAAAACTGAGACTAATGAATGACATTGTACTTTTCAAATTTCTATGTTGTATTAGGTATCTATTATGATTGTTTTATTGTAAGCTTCAACTGTAATACTTACTTGAATTAATATAGTTCTATAAGTAGTAAATATGCAAAAATTGGTATATTAAATTTAAAATCAAAGTAAATGTATTTAAAACGTTGTGTTTGATATTCAATTAAATATTGTTTATTAAATTTATAATACCGATTTATGCTTAAATTTTATGGAGGTATATTAATTTTTCAAATATTTTGAACAGTGTTGAGTAAATGTAAGATTTTTAATCACAAAGTGAGCAGTGAAACGTGGATGGACGAAAAGTTCGAGGGGTGCGAGGATCACTCGGTCAGCCAAAATTAATAAAGTCGCCATGGTCGAGGCAGTTAACGATAAATAATTTTTAGCATCCGCTTCCTGGCTCCCTTACTCGACCGGTCTACGTATCAGATGAAACTTTTTAATGAAAATTGTTGTACCGCAGCGGACGGTCTCGAGCGAAAGCAAAAATATTGGAAGAGTATAGGTACCTCTCTCCTCGTTATGAAAGCTTATTCCTGAGCAGTGAAGCTTGTTAAAGCCACTACGTAACTCAAACAATCAAAAGGAGACAGTGCGAACGACTAATGGGCATCCGAAAAGTTGTACAATTTTCTGTCACAGATTTTTGGCCCTTTTAAGATTAAAATTATTGGTTTTTCGTACAATTAAAGAAAAGTAAATTATTTTAAATAAACACGTTTTTTTTTTATTCATTAGTGTACAAAATTTCAGCCTGATATCTCGTAATTTACAAAAGTTATAGCGTAAAATGAGTTTTTTCAACATTTGCAAAATGCTGTAAAATTTGAACCTCTCAATTGATGGGACAAGGTTTTAGTAAAAAATTTAATGCAAATCGGTCGAACAATTCAAATTTTACTATATTTTGCGTTCTTTTGAAAAGTGTCCTTCGAGCTCAAAAAAGCTTGCAAGTCCAATCTTATATATTGCTGACTCATTATTTTGTATCTTTGACATTTTTTTTTACAAACTTTCTCTATGAGAAAACCAAAGTTGATCAACAAATTTCCTCGTAGAGATAGCTTTTAAAAAAAAAGCTTTGCCAAAGATACAAATTGAAGAGGAAGTAATTTGCTAGATTCTATTTTGCAGGCTTTTTTAAAAAATGAACTCACTACGACTTTTTATGCTGATATCTTTCGCATTATTTATTAGCTTTCGAATTGATTTTATTTTTATTTTTAAAGTTGAACTACTGATTTATGCAATTTTTAAAGTTTTTTCTTTGCTGATTTTGAAAATTTTTTCATGGCCACAAAATTTTTAAAATATATAAAACCGATTGAATCAAAGAAAAATCATAACCGTTAATGTTTCGAACATTTATTTCAACGGGTTTAAAATCCAAAAAAAGTTGCTTTTTAATGAAATTTAATAGGCAGTATTTTTTTTCAGCATCTCTAAAGATGGGTTTCATATTAAAATCGATGAAATTTTGGTAGGTTACGGATTATCGGACAATTGATCGGTTGGAGTGGGTTCTCCGTTTAATCTGCAAACATCATATAATAGAGCTCTGTCGGTGACTGCAGTATAATCGGTGCGTTTGCGCTACGCGTGCTTTCACTCAGTATCCCTTTCTCCCAGCTTCGATCCATTTCAATAATAATTCGAGAATTTGGCTATCATAGAAAGGTCGATTAACTTCACGGCAATCAATTACTTTACATCCATTAACGAAGCTTTGACGGTACAATCACGTGAATCGAGTATCACAATTTCGAAAATTGTTTCTACATGTTTTCGAAAGGAAACTGGTATTAAAGCAGGTGAATTTGAATGTATGGATTCTTGCTGAAAATTTTAAAAATGAAAAAAAATTAAAACAAGCAATTCACTGAAAAAAACTCAATTTTCGTGAAGAATCTGTTAGACATATTATTACGCACTATTATTTTAGAAGTCAAAGTTATAACATTGTTTTGATTTTCATAAATAATACCTCATTTTGTTCGTTAAATGATGTTTTACGAATTCATCCTAGTAATCTGCATCGTTTCACTTCTCAGTTAAGAGAAACGTTTAATTATCTTTGAGGTTTCTGATTTAGAAAAATGAACAAATGGGTGTAATTTTTAAACAATGAATATTATTTAAAGTATTCAGTGTTGCAATTATAGTGGATCTTTCAAGATTTAACAAAAAATATAAATTGGACTTTTATTAAATTACATAAAAAATATGTTCCATGGATTTTTTATGTACACTATTATTTTGCCTACATTTTGCCACTATCCATTTTGCCTACATTAAGTAAAACCTCTTTAACTTGAGTTCATTTTCCTGTCCACTGATTTCTCGTTGAAAACGTGTACAAATAATTTTTTAAATCTGTATATACGATTTATCTGATTGTATTGTCGAATCTTCCCTTTTGGAAATTTATTGTTTTCCTGGACGGGTCAATGTTATGATTTATTTTTCTCTTGTATCATTTGTGTAGTAAAATGATATTCTAAAGTCAACCTTGTTTAACTTCTTAATAGAGGAAGCTTTATTTTCATGAATTGTTTTTTTTTTCTACATTTTTTCGAGTATGCTCAAAAAGATCTAAAACGTCGAGAAAAGTTATTTAGAAAAATGACAAAAGTTAAAAATATAAAATCGAGGAAATCTGCGGAATTCCTTGATTTTATTTCGCCACGGTGAAGCTAGAAAGTTAATTGAAAAAAATGAATTAAATAAGGTCGGCTTATTTACGTCACGATCGTTTCCTGAAAACCAAGTTCTATATACATATATACATATATATATATATATATGTAGACGTCGGGCCAGCATCGGTTCTGTTGGTTTAACCCAGTTCGACAGGGCTCCAGCAACAATCTCTCCTTCTCTCTCTATCTCCCTCTCTCTCTCTCTTTCTCATTTTCCATCCCTCGCTCTATATCGCAGGTTGAAAATTTTTCCGATCGCGTCGGCGAGATTTATTTTCCGCCGACGAGGGGAGGAGCTGTGAGCAAGGCTCTCCAGGCGACAAGCACGATGAACTTAAAGAACTGCCGCAGAGCCCGCAGTCCGTTGGCTAGACCTGCGGAATGCCAATTTATTATAACCCTCGGGATTTTGTGGCCTCCCTCTTCGTCTACACGGCGTATCACGACAACTCTTTTGGCGCACCGTGTTCGAGGCGAATGGACTAATGCGCCAAAGTGTAATAAAATCCAAGTCAATTAAGAGTACGTCGGTGAGAAACCCATTAATAATACTGAAGTACTTTTGGTCGATAAACGACACCTCTCAGCGGTTATATTTTCTTCATCTTAAAGCAATGTGACACAATCGGTAATAAAAAAAAATGTAATCCAGTTTTATTTCTCATAGAGAAGACATTATTTTAGTCATCATTTTATTTTTGCATTTAATTTACATTTACTATACATTTCATAAAATCATCAGTTGAAGCATTTTGATTTTATCGAATATTTAGGATTCATAAGAATGTCTGTTATCACTCTAAATCCAACGAATTTCCAGCTGTCAGGCTGAAACATGGCACAAAACTTTAATAGAGTGGTGAGATCTTTAATATTGAATTTAAATCGATAAAGTAAGTAAGATTTTTATGGGAATTTGCATTTTCGTAATTTGTAAGCAGTTGGCGTAGAGTAGGTTGTAAGTAAATATTTTAACCAGTTCATATAACATATAATACTCTTTTCTTTTCTTTTATTTTCTTTCATCCGTTTCTTTCAACGGTATCTTCCCTGCGTCCGGATTTTTCCAGCCGGCACAACTAAGGCCACTGAGACTCATAGTATTGCTTAATCGTATTAACTTTGAGCCTGGAGCACCCGGCCAAAGACTTTCAAGAGAGTCCGCTTACCGGACGCGTAGAATCTCTTCCTACAGGGTATGCTAAATGCCCGGCGAGTCACGTATCGCTATGCTCCCCGTGGACTTCCGCTTACCCTTTCGTTCGGTCCTCTGCTGATAACCGAGTCTCTAGCCTGAAGCAGCCATATATGTCCACCAGCTCCTTCCTACTTACACCTTCATATCTTATGATATGACTTTATCGATCTGGCTACTGTTACATATCTACAAGATACACCGTGGACTACTTTTCCCCAAGTACACCATTGGATAACCCAACTACCTAGTATACAATGATTTAATGCACGATAACCCTTCGTACTCTTTGTGCTCTTTGTCGACTGTTGAACTGCTCACTAATAGCCACGTGACGAAGACTTCTCCAACAGCAATAGCTATGCGTGACTGAATAACATTATTCAACGAATCTTTATACTCTCTGTATACTTGCGAATATATTTGTCATGAATGTTAGACGGTAACACTAATTGTCTCGTCAGAATTACAGCTAGAATCGTAAGCCCCGTCAGGAAATAAAATTAATTAAGAATACTATGTTTGCTGTTGCGATGCGATTGTATATGACAATCTTTTTATACCTTCAAAATGCTGTTTAAACAAGCCTGCGAAGTAGAACTTTGCAAATTGATTCCTCACAACTTTCTATCTTTGACAAAGCTTTTTTTTTATAAATCTTACTCTATGAAGAAGTATATTGATCAATGTTGGCTTCATCATAGACGAAGTTTTGTAAAAAAAAAAGCTTTGTCAAAGATAAAAAATAGTGAGGCAGCAATTTGCTAAGTTCTACTTTGCAGGCTTGTTTGAGTTCGAAAGACATTTTTCTTTTAAATGCAAAATGTCATGAAATTTGAACCGCTTGACTGATTTGCTCCAAATTTGAATTAGAATCTTTTTTTATCGAAGTCTAGAAGTGATACAAATTTAAGCCCGATATCTCGTAATTTGCGCGAGCAAATGCTCGAAGGACATTTTTCAAAAGTTAAAAAACGTTATAAAATTTGAAATACTCGACCGATTTGCATAAAATTATACCCAGAACTAGTTCTAAGACAATCCACATGTGTGCCAAATTTGACTGAAATCAGCCTAAAAAAAAATCGAAATTTTCGTTTTTCGCGACAGCAATGTTTTGCTTTTTTTTGGAGTAAAATCAAAATTTATCAACATAGCCACTGATCCTTAAAACAAATTCATCTTCGATACTCAATAATTGTGAAATCACGTGGTAAATCGCAGCCAGACTTCTCAGAGTTTACAAAAGTACATAAAAAAAACATAAAACGGACATAAAAAAAAAAATTAAAATTGCAATAAAATTAGAACTACTCTATCGATTCTCGCCAAATTTGGCACCAATCATGGTTCACTGTAAGTCCGTTTATGTACAAAATTTATCGCCTATTTAGCGTAAAAACGATTTTGTCAAAAATTTCAAAATGCTGTAAAATTTGAATTTTCCAACCGATTCGCGTCAACTATAATCCCAGACGTTGTTGTATATTAGCCCACTTGCATTCGTTCAATCAATTTGATTAAATCTGGTAGACAAATAAAAGTTTTGTCAAAAGCCATTTCATTTTTGGTCTCTTCAACAGTCATCCGATTCAACATGTGCCTCTCAGCTTAAATGATGTGTAAAGTTACATTGCGTTATGTAGTGGGCCAGTGTTTGACACGCCGAAGCAAATAAATTGATTCATTCGGTTCATTGCACACATTCCATACGTTTCATATGATAAAGGGTGAGCTTCGAGGAATAACACAGATGTTCCAATTTGGCATCTTATCTATTACCGAGCCAATCGGTTAAATTGCCTCTATTTTATTGAACAACTAAGGCAATTTGTAATTTTTTTACACTAGTACAAATTGAGACGTATAGATACTTTTATTGAACTTCATTACCATTGAAACGTGTAGAAAAAAAAAAAAACAATCTTGTAAGATATCGTATTTTCCACTGTTGAATGAATACACATTGGAATCAAGGAGTTCACAGTGACTGCGACACCATCATATACCAGTAAAACAACGTCAATTAGAGAGTGCTTGCGCAATGTTGCCACCGTCTCCGTAACGCTTCTCTGTACCCTTGATTGCATCGAGTCTCGGCTGAAGCGTTCTAAACAGCAGCAACGTGTTGTGGGTCCAATAGTGAAAACCGGTTTAATTAATTCGTGGGATGGATTCTCGTGCAAGAACTAATGCGGTCGTTTATAGTGTTGCGTTTATACTATAAAGCCTGTTTTGCGTTACAACCGAATACAACCGAGGCGTCAATTCACGTTATTAGTTCAACAAACATGCTTTAAAATTGTGCTATATATATATATTTTTTTCTACCATGTCTTCTGTGCAAAAACACCGTTTTCTACTTGAAATCCGGTACCGGGGAAAATCAACCCCGTATTCACCCTCTTTCTTTATCATTTCTGCGCTCCAACGCAGCCGGAAGGGTTGCTTTCATCTCCGTAACTAACCGTTGACGTCACGAAGCTTTGAGGGAAAACAAACAGGGCGGTAACATATGCCTCGGGCGTTTTAACTCTTCACCTCTCTGGTCAAATGTTCATAGCATACGCTAGAGAGTACAGACAGCTTCTCTGAAACAAAGAGTAGGGAGGTCAATTTTAATTGTGGATTCGCATAGACAAGAGGTGAGAAAATGAAAGAATTGTCTTTTGGTCATTTATTTTGAAATCCATTAAAACACCTTTTTTTTTTTGCAAATTTTACCAGTCAGTAGAAAAAAGAATCAACGAGATTAGATGTAGGAAAAAAGAGCATCGCATTCGCTTTAACAATTAATGAGTTATTTAAGAACAGAAAGAGAGATTGATGATACAGTTGTGATACATTTACAAATTTGTTTGTTTTTTTTTTCTTAAAGAGAAGGAATATAGTGTATAATTCTTTCATCGCGGTTGGACGTAAGCTTATCATTGCGAATTAACATATCACTCCATTTGTACAAAACAGATTTTTTGTGAGTGACTTTGGATTGGACGCCAGCTCGACACTTTAGACCGCCATTATCTAATAGCAGTCTGAATCAATATTTTCAAACAATCAGTTATTTCTACTTATCTTATCTTATCTTAATTTATTTTGTTTTTATCTAACGGAGGTAACAATTAACTACTGAAATCTATGTTACAAATTTTCATTAATCTATTTCTTGTGATTTTCGAAAATAGAAGAGCTTATCGCTCTAACGCTTGTATTCGCGACAGAGTGTCCGAAACGTATGCGAGAGCGGCTCGCGCGTGTGCGCCGCATAGCGGAGACTCGCATACTACAAAAAGCTGAAGTGGAGGTTTAAACTTGACGCATCAGAGGTTTATTATTTCGTGCGGTGCTCTACGAGCTTGCGCCAATTTTCGGTGAATGGGAGCAGTTTTAAATATGATGTAACGTTGTATCATGAGTGGGGCATTATCAGTAAAATATAATCTAGTTTATTCACATGTTTATTTCAGAGAATGAAGAAGCACAAGTGGATGAAAAAAATGGATGTACGAGTGCGCGCAAAACAGTGACAAATAAGAAAACGAAAGAACGTATAAGAAGAAAAAGTAAAAATAAAGAACAATGTCCATTGTATACAAAAGGGTTTTGATCGGTCGCTGTTATAAAACTTTTGCAGGAGAAAGAAACCCCTCGTAGATCTCGTAGCTGCTGGTGCATCGTATATCCTATATCCGCTTCTTCGAGATGTTATTCCACTAGAAACTCGCTCTCTCACTTGCATCCAATAGTCAAAGAAAAACCGTTTTAGAAGGTTTCACCAGAACCCCGTGGATCTACTTCGAATACCGTATCGGCGTATCATCTTCGTTCTCCAGTATCCAGAGTCTCGTCTTATACGTGCATGTCGTACATATCGTACGTTGAAAAATTTACGCCTTTTCTCTCGTTCTTCTATCCCTTTCTCGTCCTCATTCGTTCACCTCTATCGCTTGAATACCGAGAATTGCTGTTCTCGTTGCATTCACCTCTCGGCTCTCACTCTCTCAGCTTTTCCTACCATCGCACTCCTTTTGCTCGGTCATGCGAGCAACGGGTGGGGCGCTTGGCAACCTCGAGTGCGTTTCTTTGCGTCTCACTTACCACCATCGTGCAACTTGCTCCGCTATAGCTTGTATCGCTCGTCGTCGCTTCCAACCAGATTAGCACAGATGGATGTTCTTTTTCATTACGAGCAACTTCCGGTCCAGCACACTTTTGTAATTACTGACTCGTAAATCTTTTTCCGCTTGAACTTACCGATCTTCTACGATTCTAAACGCTCGCGAGAAAGAGGGAGGAGGGGGGGGGCGTGATTAATGACACGTGAGGGGTAAATATTTAGAAGCAAATGCATGGCAATTGATTTTTATTTGACCTTACAGTCATCGATAAAAACATGAGACAATTGGCAAGGGCCCGAACTATTTTGAGTGAACGAAATTTGTTCACTGATGGATTATTTGAAAGCTCTTTCTGAGCCACCTTAAATATTTAAAAAAACAATATATATATTTTTTCTATTTCGTTTCTTTATCACATGTACTATCTACTGTACTGCATACGCCTTAAATTATACACTGAAATTCGAAGAAATAAAATAAAAAAGCAATAAGTATTTCAACAATTTAAAAAAATAATAATGATTTAAAAAAGCTCACGCTGTTTACAATTCGTGGATTTTTTTTTCCACCAGCCTCCATAGAAATCAACTAAAAAATGACCCATTTCCAGTGAATGTCATCAAACCAATGCAATTGAGCAGCAACAAAAATTCATTATTTTTGCAAATGTCAAGACATAGAATAGCTTTTTATTTATTATTTTAAATTCGTAACATTTCAATAAAACAACACTTAAAGACATTTTTTTTACATGTGACATTTTTTACAACACATGTAATGTGTTTCTTATTTTGAGATAAACGATATAACACTAAATAAGAAGAGAACATTATTGGAAAATAATTCTACTTCGATATTTTGGGCTCATTTCACGAAATCTATGTCTGGTTCCACTTGTCATAGCTTTCGGGTCAAATCAGTCAACGGATGTTAGCTTTTAATGACTTATTTTATTCATGGAAGAGTGAATTTAGGTCGGAGTACAAGAATTCAGATCGCAGTATAAATTGAATTAACGGTAATCTATTATTCAATAAATTTTCAATAAAAGAATATTTTTGACACATAAACGTTAATAACTGTCGCATAGGGGCCTGGAAATTCCTATACTTAGACCGGAATGTATTCTCTCACAAACAAAGAAGACTTCGGTTGTGCACATCCGGCAACTGGTTTGATCTGAAAGACACACGGCAAATGATATATATTTCATTCCGCCTCAGAGCATTCTGCTGCACTATATATAGCTGTATAAAATTGCAAAATTATATTGTATGATGTGCATGTGCACATCATAAACAATTTTTCTTAAAGCAATAGTCTCTTCGCGATAAAAAAAAAATGCCAATGCCCTTATGTAGGTAACTTGGTCCTCCTAAAAAGGAATATTCATTAAAGATCTAATTTAGTATTTAAAATATTGATATTTAAAATGCGTTTTCTAATATAGACGACCGAATTTCTATCTTGGATAATTAGTAAAAATCACCGAATGTCCATAAATTTAATTGAATATATAATTTGCCTCGATACAATTACAATCTCTATTAATAAGTATGTAAAAGTAATTGAACCGATAAATATTAACCAGCCAAAGTATATCCATCTCTCCGATCGGGATTGCCGAATTTTTGTAAATTGTCAGAATCCCTCATACAGACTACATGAATTTTTGAAGATTTTTTTCTATGCCGAATACTTTTTTTTTCCACTGTATGCATTGTGACAGTAAAAGTGGCAAAGGAGCGTTTGGATGACATGAAAATGGATCTTGAGTAGCTCCGGTGGTCGAGAGGGTTGTGAGGTTGGAAGAGGCGCTTGAGCAGGAGTTTATCCACCTGCGCGGTTAATCTTAGGCTAACCATCCAAGCGTGAGCGTGAGACTTATCCTCTTTCTCGCTCCATCTCTCGTGCAGTCTAATAGCACTTGAGGGTCGGGGCGATGCATTGTTACTAGCCGCCAACTCTGCGCGTACCACCGACAGCAGCCCCTTCTGTTTGATTAATCATTGGCTCGCCATAGCTACCTTAGCATCGCACACCCTCTATTCGCTCTATCCTTTGCTGCGCCCCCTCTAATCCAGTCGTTAAGGCATCCTCTGCCGCTGACCTCCCCTCGAGGCTATAACGGCCAACTTTCTCAAGCTTCTCTCGATTACACTTGCCATCGACAAAATGCCTCTGCATTCTTTCTATTTTTGTTGTTTGAACTCCCTTATCCGCATTCCGTGTATCTCCCATTTCATTATTACTGAAGGAGATCGGAATATAAGATAGCCGATGCAATTCGCATTGTATTCAGAGCATCGCTGAAACTCATGTGCTTCAATAAAGCTGAAGAGCTACCGTTCTGTAGTACGGTATAAAATAATTCGAGGGAGGGATCGTTAAGTATATCGAGTATGGTTTACACTGCACAATGCCCTCGTGATGGATCTCAAAATTCATATATCATTGGATATGTATATATATATTACTAATTACGGAATGAATATTCGCGAGGCTTTTTCATAATACTACATAGGAGTACTTTTGCCTTTCCTGGAATAAGTAGGAATTAATTTGTACTTTATTAGCACGACTACAGAGAATAGTTGATTTTTCAGATTTTTTTCTATACCACGTGTGGTTTTTACAAAATTATAAAATAATTATTTGGTTGACAACGATGGTACTTCACACGAGTCAAGAATTTCCTTTTTACGCCTTTGTGTAAAAAAATTTCAAGTACGACAACGAGCGCGGTTTTCCCAAGCGACAGCTTGCGAAAAGTTCACTTTCCTGCACGGAGGACTGAAGAGAGATTTTTTAAAAACTTTATAATTTCATAGGTGTGTAAAAAGTTACAGGTTGCAATTGCATCCTATACAACGAATATACGTTCTTCTTTGGGCTCTTGTTTTTTGTCCAAGTAGTGAATTCATTTTGCTTCCTCACAATGGAAGTTATGTTTTTACCTAAAACATTTTTTTTTTTTTTTTTCAAAACTTTATATGCCGTGATAATTAAAATCGCCTGAAATGTCCATAAAATTGAACTAGGACAATATCAAAAGTAGTCTAGAAAAATATATTTAAAATTTCTAAATATTCTATGACAAAGCCAAAGAACATAACTTCTTGAAAGAGGGTGGCTTTATAAAAGGTGGGAAATAATGAGGAAGCAACGTTCGACTTCGCATACTTTTTTTAAATCCTTTTAAAATTGAGAGTAGTCGAAGCTCTTAAGATGTATGACTTCTTTTATGAAGTAAAATCCGTCATCTTGTTTACGCGCCAGCATATCATTTTAAAGAGCTTCGTTAAACCGAGACCAGGATGAGAAAAAAAAAAAAAGAAAAACGGAGTCGCGAAACCTCGAAAGTTGAACGAAGCGCGATAGCAAGAAGTTTATAGAGAAAATAAGGGGGTATAAGAAAAAAGCGCTGTTTTCCGTAGCAAAAGCTTTGCCCGTTAGCTCTCGATGCTCCCCAGCCTCGTAATATACCGACATACCCTTTTTTCGGTCTTGACTTGCTTGTTTTTCGTTGGCAAAGTCCAAGTTCGTTAGGCGCGACTCCCTCGAATCCCATAAAAACTCGCGAACGAGGGTGTCTCACTTCCTATCTCTCTCCTTCTCTCTCTACGCTACTCGGCAAAACTGAGCTGATGTTGATGGTGTGCGGGTTGCAACATGGCTTCAGAATAAAAAAGCTTGTGTGGAAAACGATGGCAAGAAAGGGGAAAGTGCCGGCAACTTATCCACCAAGAAACAAACTCATCCACGTTCTCCCAATTATTATTATGTAGCCAAGTCGTTCTGAGCAAATTCCTTTAAAAAAAAGATTCTTAATTTCAAGTGGAAAAGAAATGCAATGAATACGATAGTACTGTATTTTAAAAATATGGACGTGGTATCGCGAATTTCTGTTATTTGTATTTATTTTCAGGCGTCTCAGTGTCTAACACATTTTCTGCGTTCAAACATGGCCCGTTTAGTGAAATATGAGTACAGCCACTCTCAGTAGAGTCATCAGAATTGAATACTTTGAATTTACGAGATCGTGCAAGGGACTCGAAAGGGAGGATATGTCGGTCAATGAAGAAGAAAGACCAAAAACAGGGGCTGAATTGTTGATCGTAAAGACCCCAAGTTTAGTCTGCCTATTTCTCCGAGTTATCGCTGGTAGACCGAACCATAAACGCCGTACAAACGCCGAAAACCTCGTCGCGCATTACCATTTTTCCAAGCCCCTAGTAAAAGCCCAAAATAATGAAAAAAGTGTGGTTTATGTCCGTGCAATTCTAACACATATATTTATCGACCTTACTTCTTCATCTCTGCAAGTAGTTCGACGAGAAAACTAGGTAATTCTGCATTGGAAACAGCTCCATATATCAAGTTGAAGCATAACTTTCGGGACAGATTTATGTACACATAAGAAATGACAAAAGCCCGTTCAGAAATTGGGTATCAAAGGCATTAACACTATTAACGAAGTAAGTCAAAATTAAGTATAGATTTGGAAATTTGAAAATGTTGATTATCTCATATTCTCACATTTTTTTAAAAATATTTTAATGAAAGTCTGATGTAGAAGATATATAAAAAAGCAAAGAAAACGAAATTTTTTATTAACCTCAATTTTTGCATACATATTCTTAATTTGATGCTACTGTAATTAGCGTAGGTTTTTTCCTTCTACTTACGGTTTTTTAATGACAATAAACAAACACGGCTCATTGAAAATAGTCATTTTAAAAAATTAAAAGTATTCGCTACTTGAATATTTAACTATTACGATGCTTAACAAGAAACATTTTCTTCTTTTTTTTTCGGTCACCTGAACAAAAATACCGCTTTCCATCAAATAGGCATAACTATTAATAGTAGCACATGGCAATTATTGGTCTTCCTTTTCGACGAATGTTTGACATATGTTTGATATGAGCGTGTTTGTGTGTGTTTGAGCAGAAAGCTATTGGACTATTGACCGAGTTCCTTCAATCCGGTATTTTCTGTGTTGTCTAATTTTTCGTTTAATGATATAAATAATAATAAGCAAACACTGTCGCAGTGACATTGATCGAGAGAAAAGAAAAAACAAAAAGTAGATAAGAAAAAATTAGAGCGTAGCGTAGAACCAGTATAAATTAAAAACTTTAAAAATGTATTCAATTTTTCGAGTGATCAAGCACCGACAAACCTTTAGTTTATTTACAACGAATATCGATTATATTTTATTATAATTAGTCGATAGACGATATGACTCAGCTGTAATATTAGTGGAAGGTCAATTTCACGGCTCGTTGTCGAGGCATAAGTGTTCGGAGGAGGGGAAAAAAAAGAAGTCTCGCACGATTGCTTCCGGATAATTAATTCTGATGATCTGCCAGTGACATCGGATACTTGGAGTGACAATGGCGCTGCCAGTGTTCACAGTGGGGTGAGGCCCTATTGTAATGGCGTCGTCATCGCAAAAGCGAGCAAGTGCGACTCGATCGCAGGAGCTACGCGCGGTTTTCTGACAAAAACAAGACGAATAGACTGGCCATCTAGAGCAGATAGGTACTGAATGGATCCTTTCGATATAACACACTCCTCGCTTGTGGAGCCTGGCTAACCTCAGTGTAACCACGAGAGGACCGCTCTATAGCCTCTCTCGAATAAAGAGACGAAAAAAAAAAAAAAAGAAATCGCCTTGTGGTGCACATACACAGCTCCATGAGGAAGGTTGCCGGTGACGACGTACTTTCATCATCCAGCTTGTGCGTCCTGGCTGCCCGAGAACGTTTCAAAGGAGGCTACATGGCGATTGATCGATGGCTTCTATCAAGAGTGCTCCTTTTCCAGCCCTTTCAATACTTATCTCTGTGTTGAGGAATGAAAACCTTGACTATCTATACGAATTTTATTTCCAGCAGAAGAGATTACGATTTAGAACAGGTAATCGAAGCCACGATATCGACGTATCGAAAACATTCAGTATTGCTAATCGATTGATTCAATCAGGGATAAATGATGAGGGTGACCGAAGAGTAAGTGGGAAAATAAATGCGTCTATCTTCGGCAAACTTGTTACTGACAGAAGACAAGAAGAAAAGAGCGCCGCCACGGGGTGTGAGAATTTATAGCTTAGCAACAAGTTCCTTGGAACAAGTAGAGTGGTAGTCTTGCAGGAAGGTGGTTTGGTAGGTTGGTTGACGGCGGTAAGGTACCCCAAGCGGAAGGAACTCCTACCGCCTGACGAGAGAGAGTTCCGCCCGGCTTGATGGTCAAAGCTTGTATTAATTACAACTGTCGCAAAGCCTGAGTGCACCTTTCCAGCACTGGCATCATTCCTTCACAAGCAGGCCCGTTAGGTACAGAGCTTCCAGGGTTTCTCAACTTCCAAATTGTACTGTCATATTAGACGTTTCTATTAATTTTAACACTCAATGTGGCACTTAAAAGGATTTCTATAAATGTGGGCACTGAGTATTCAACGTGGCTAAAGTCAATATTCATTCACAGCCATCAAACCATCGTCAATATATGTTCGAAAGAAACGTGTAATGAAGGATTCACAAATAGGACCCTCTTCATAGATGGTAGTCTAGAATAATAGTCAAGAATAATATTTATGATATTTCTGAAGGAACACGGATATGTGCAAATGTAATGGTACAGGTGTAGAATAATTTAAATGAGTGTCCAAAGTAAAATAAGGGTTCAGATACAGCCTTACTCATGGCATCAATGATAGGGAATCCAATCTTAAGCCCTACTTGGCATCAACAAAGGCGTCCACAGCAAACTTTACGGGCATGCTCGTGGAAGCTCCACTGAGGGCACCAATAGAGAATCTTGTTAGGCTTAGAGTGGCATTCATAGTGGTGATTCCATACAAGAGCCCCACTAGGCTCAATAAAGGCGAGCACAACAAAAATGATATAGTTCGGTATGGAACACTGGGACCTAATGAGACTTAATCGTGGAATCGTTAGAAGGGTCGTCCATATACTGTGCTACGTTTTCTTAACCCCCTCCCACCCAAGATCCGAGTAAAAACTAGCAAACGTTAGACAGCATACGTCATCATTTTCTGTAAAATCGTAATTGTTACAAGACAATAAAATATAATACATAATTGTAGCACTTAGTTGATAGAGCATGTTAATAAAATTACTATAAGATTAATATTTCCATTCTATTCCAAGTAAACCAGTCAAATATTTTCATCCAACACTGCAATTATTCCCTTGATGTCTATCCTTTTAATACTTATGAGAAGTACTCTTACTTCAGGCTCAGTCATTGTTTCTTATCCCGGATTCAGTGAAGAGAATTCTGTTACGTTGCTCCCGAAGCTAACCCCGGCTTCCTGCCATGAAATTCATCCACGAGGTAACTTTGTTCAGTAGCGAACAACGAGCAGGATCAAGCTTCCAAGTTTAGATTAGCGGGATATACAAAACAAGAATAGCTGGTCTTCTCCTTAGGTCCACACGACGAAGCACAAAACCTTCCGCCTAGTTGACGACCTACCAAACTTTGACTTCCCAGGTTTAGTACGTGCTCGCTTGCCTCTCATGAGAATTTCGCGCCCTTACTGGACCACAGGTTGATCAGACGTTGCTGCACATTAATATTAAAGAGCACATACTAGGAAATGAACTTTCCGCTTTATCTTTGCCAAGCTATTACAGATATACTTGTTATAACAATAAAGTTTGCATCCAAGGCAACATATCAAATAGACACTGAGAAAAATGAGTTCGAAGTTGTGATTCGAAGGGTACCTGTTTGATCATTAGTTACTGCTACCAAAAAATTGGTAGGCCTTACCAACATTTTGGTAGCTCTAACCAATGATTGATCATTGGTCAGAGCAACCAAACTCATTATTTATTTTTCTCAATGCACGCAAATTTCCTTAGTTCACATTTCTTAAGCAACTTTCCTCAGACCGGAAAGTTTCATAGTTTTATATACGCTATTCATTGAAAGCTCTCTCACGAAGCATAAAAGAGGTGAGAGAACGAGTTCTCACGAGCTCTTGATACATAGCGCTACTTTGCCCACGCCACCCAAGAGAGCCTGACGTTATCAAGCGTCCACAAGGGTCGCGGGCTATTTGTAGATACCCGGATACGAGGAGGTAGTGTCCTGCCTTCTTCTCCGTTTGCCCCTCTTTCCACCAGCTTCCGTTGTACTCGCCGTTGGATCGTACTGCTTTCACCAACTCACTCTCTCCACCGAGAAGCGGGAGCAAACAGCTCTTGCGAGAAACCAAAAGGAGGAATCTGGCCACTTTACAATTAAAATGTCCTTACCCTTCTCAAGGACGGAAGTTTACCCACCGTAGTTTCCATCCACGCTTTTAACTGTCCACCGACCTCTCGCGAAGTACCAAGACCTCACGAATAGATTTAACAGATTTTAACGTCCTAGTAGAATTTCACGTAATTCCAATAATCGATCTAGGAAATGCATCAGCTTCGATGTGGTAAACGTATCATCGTTGATACAGCTTTTCGGAAGGATGAGGCAAAGCATCGCACTCCTGGGCTTAGGGGATGTCACGTTAAGATGTTTAATTGGAATGTCTCGTAATACCTTCCTGGGAATAGATACACCACGGCTATAATATATATTATAGCAGACTAGCTGCTATCGAGAAGACGAGAGGAATTTACGTGACGAAATGCAAACCGGGTGGTTAAGCGGAGTATGCTTCCCTGGGTCAAATGGACCCTTCGTCTCTACTCTTCCCCTATACTTTCTATGTTATCTGCATTTTTATTTCCGATTCTATTTTAGGCTCCATTTTGTTTTCTCATAAAGGAAGCTTTTTTTCATTAAAAAAAAATGTTTTTACGAGATTTTCATGTCAGTATATTCAAATAGGACGGTAAAGTACATCTTTTTTTTTTACAAAGCTATGTAAACAAAAAAAAAGTTCTTTCAAATATGAATTCTTTGTTGGATTCTCATCAAATTCAGTATTAAACAACGATACATTTTATTAAAGCTTCATGCAAAATTTTGGTTCGAGATTTCTTCTAAACGTTACATTTTTCTAATGTAAAGTTTTTTTAAAAATTGTACTGTTGAAATAATAATTAATAAAAGTAAAATCAAAATAAAGTTTTAATGTTACTTGAGTAAGTAAGGTAGTACTTATTGTATAATCATTAACATTGTGCTCTTTTTCTCAGGGAATTTTGTTTGTGTCGAAAATCATTTGATTAAATGCATCGGTAAAACTGTCGTCGTCTTCCCATGCTGGAAAACAAGGCTATAAAAAATATGAAAAGAGCGTATCGTGTTCGATGCGAGGAAAAACAAGGGGCGCGAACGTGAGCCCCAGTTAGAAATGGCTCTTTCTGGTTTATCTGAAAGCGCGCAGCGCTTGCAGATTGGGTCATCAAACACGTATTCGAAGTTATACCGTCACGTTTCTCTCTCGTTTGGTGTCACTAGCAAGAAAATATGAAAGACAGGAAGATAGCGAAGTCGCTTTCTCCTCCTGCGTTTCCACTTATTATCTACTTTCGCCATTCGATAAAAGTTCTTTGTTCTTTTCGGTGTCTGGGTTTACTGTGGGGATGCAAGATTCACGACGTATATATGTCGTTCGTTAGATAAGCTGCCTTTACCACACAACTTGATTCTCCACATATTCTCGATTGTACACACTCAGTTTAAGACACAAAAACCATTGGAATACAAATCAAATGTGGTCGAAATTCTTTTTTACATTTTTTACACTCGGAGGACAATTTTACTTTTAATACTTCCTACAATTGATTAAAAGAACGAAGACTCTAGAATAAAATGAGATTATTTAAATTAGAATAATAGGAGATAATTAATTTTTCCCCTATTTCACTTCCTCATAGAGGAAACTTTGTTATGGTGGAAATGTTTTTTTTTTCGAGATTTTCATGAAAACGTGTTCAGAATGTCCCAGAACGTCTAGAACACATATTCAGAAAAAATTTCCGGATGTACGTGTGTATGTGTGTGTTAGGCCTCCAAAATTCAAACCCCTATAACTCGAGGATGATTAGACCGATCGGGCTGAAATTTGGCATACAAGTAGAGTGGTTGAGCCTCTATATTTAGGACAATTTACAAAATAATTAGGACTCCCGTTCAAATTTTACGAGACTTCGAATTTTTCGAAAAAAGTTTGTTCGCTCTCTAACTGCCGTAAATATTGAGTTATGGGGCTAAAAAAATGTCCAATCGTCGACAAACTCCAAACGATAGATGAGTTCAAATATGGTGAGGATCGGTTGAAAATACGATTTTTATGACATTTTGAATTTTTAGAAAAAAAGTGTGTTTGCGTTATAACTGCCGCAAATTTTAAGCTGTCGGGTTGAAATTTCTCATACAAGTGGACCAACATCGAACAACTTTCGGTACTAAATTTGGTGAGAATCGGTCAACAGATGAAGATTTGGCAAGAATTTTTTTTTATTCACCGAAAAAACGTATGTTTGCTCTCTAGCTTTCGCAAATTTTGAGTTCTCAGACTAAAATATTCTCCAGTGGTAGACTAACATAAAAAAATGTATAATTTAGAATTTGGTGAGGATTGGTTAAAAAAATCCAGATTAAACGACATTTTGAAATCTTCAAAAAAAGTGTGTTTGGATTGCATAGCTGATTTATTATTTCGAAGAGTGAAGAAGTTATTCAATGATCAGTAAATGATCACGGACTATGAACGAATTAGTCTTTGGAACGCTTTTACAAAAAAAAATGACTCGTTTTGCATTCTCATAAAGGAAATTTTGTTGATATTTATAATCTACAAAGCTTCCTCTATGAGGAAGCCAAACACAAACCAAAGTACTTCGTCGAGCAATGCTCTATGGGCAATATTGAAAGACGAGGAAGCAAAATGCAAATTCATTTGAACCTTTTTTAATTTTATTTAAATTCGTCACGGACCCATTTAGAATAATACAATTGTATTATTATTATTTATTTGTCAACCGGAAGTCCCATATGCAAAAGTACAGCAAAAAAGGCTGTAAAGTAAAACAGCTCATAGCTTCGTTATTATTTTTTCACCTAGAACAAAGACCCCACTATGAGGCAATATGTCAATCAATTTTGGCTTGCTCATGGAGAAACTTCACCTTTGCAGCCTATATCTCTATTTTCATCTAACTTATTTAAAGAAAAAAAATTTTTATTCACATGTTAAATATATGGAAATTATACAAAACTCTTATGACGAAAAGAATGTTTGAACAATTTTCGACTCAGACTCGTAATAAACGATTTACTATACATATCTTATCCAAACAGTATGTATAACGATATTTCGAACTCAAGTGATAAATATTGTAATCACGCAACGTAAATTTAATTGCGTGCGTGTCAGATTCAATAATTCCGCAATAAACATCCTTACAATGTGTTTGATAATGATATAAATATATTGACGATAGACTTTTGAACGGATGAAGTGAACTAATTGTTGGATATTATGATGTTAATATTGAATGCCCCGAAATGATATGATACGGTGTTAGCTTGGTTAATGGCGTATAATGCAAGATAAATCGACGTAGCGTTGCTCGCGTTTCGTTAGCCCGCAATCCCTCAGGATTTATGACTACCTGGGTGAGAGTCGGCCGCTCGTGGGGATACGTATGACGCATCCATGGGTCGACTGCTCTCCTCTGCTCTTGCTATGTTACCAGCACCGCCACCAACCGAGCTCTATATCGAGCTCTAACCACCCCCACCACCCTCTACCCTGCCGACTTTGTTGGATAATCGTGATACGTACGCGTATATGCATTACCGCTCGAGCTTCGGGTAATTATTCTCAATATTAAACCGGGAACAATGGTCGAATGTGAACGGTTGCACTGATGTCTGGCACGTATAACCTGCTCTTTCTGTGTGTATATGAATATCGCCATCCCCGGAGTCTCGAAAATTTTCGCCTGAGCGTCACGAGGCGAAATTCTATGACGCTTTTCGGAATTCTCTTTCGTTCAATGCACGTAATTTCATTCCGCACTCTGGATTTTTCAATTAATATTGTTAACCAACATCGTTTATGGCTGTCGGGAACTCTCTCTCCGCACATACACTACCTCGAAAACTCATTATTTTCTCTCCCGTCCGTTTTCCACCCTACAATATGTTAATACCCGAAGCAAGCAACTTAACATGTTTACCTTTCAGAGAAGAGTACATACCTGATTTAGTACTCTGCGATGTTCATTATTCAGAACTACGTCCAAGGGGAGGATAGTTTTATGCATATTCGTAATCATTTTCACGTTTATCAGATATGGTGAATGAAAGGGAATTTTCCAAACTGCTAAATTTGACTAAGTCCTTACTGTGGATGCACTGTTAATGTAGACATGGAAATGTCAAGACGAGTTAAGCTTAAAGGTATCACGATTTGTCCTGGTCGATTATTTTTTTCGAACTTCGTAACGTATACGCAATTATTATTAGCCTGAGTTGAAAAATACTTTCAATTTTTTTTTCACCTAAAAGGAATCCTCGTTGAAGACGAGACGAGAATCATATAGTTGAGTTTTTAGATTTAACTCAAAGAGATCTTATATCTTCCATATATTTAACACGTGGACAAACATATCTTTGCTTAAAACTTATTTCAAAGGGTTATATATAGTTGCAAGACTAAAATTGGTCAACGTACTTCCGCAAACGGGTAACTTTCTAAAGAAAAACATATGAAGAAACAAAGTATAAGACTATACTTCGTATTATCATTGTCTTTAAAATCTAAAATAAAAAAATAGAAATTTAATATCTTATAATTATCCTATTTCTACTTCGTTCTATTTTCCCGATACAATGTTATCCAGTAAAATAGCTAGCAAAATTTATATACGACGCAATGTTTTTGATGCGAAGAATTTCCATAAGAATCTCTATTAGTCTCTTATCTCTACCTACAAAGTTATCTGTCCGCGTATACTTTTTATGAGATAAAGCTGAGCGGCTGAATTATTTTTCAATATTTTCTTAGACTTAGTGGAATATCAGATTACACCGGTACTGTAACGCTAATGACCTGAAAAATTGCATTAGTCCAATTTACACCATTGAGCGTTAAGTGAATCTTACATATTAGGATTAAATTTTTACACAGTCGCTAGCACACTGGAGAGAAAACAACTGATATGCACTAATTACTGTACGTTTAGGTTTTGTACACTTTCCTCATCGTAAATATGTAATATTTATGAGTGCAAAAAAAAATGCAACGCAGAAGGGACAGTTACGTATAATATATTACTACCAAATCAGCCAACGGCTGCAAAGACAACATTGCAATTTTTACAGTGGATCGTAATTTGTTAAAATGTAATTACATAATAAAAGTACTTGATGAATTTTGCAGGTACAAGTGACGTCTATTAATATATAAGATAGACTTAAAAGCAGATATACAGATTAAGGGATTTTTGGTTTAGTGTCAAGTGAATTGATCTCCCTAATATATTTGCAGTCATCGGTACGATGGTCCAGTGGTTAGCGTGCTCGCCTCGAAACCAGAGGACCGGTAGGTTTTACCGTAATTTTCCTGTGCCCACTGGCGAATCCAATACAGTAGGGTTTAAGTCGGCTAGGGACGCAACTTGGGGGGTATTTAGAAGGAATTGGGGGTGAAGGAAATAGGTGGAGTTGGGGACAGTAATAGGGGAAGATCCCCGTACGGTGGAACACATATAAAAAAATATATATATACACATAATATTTGCAGTCAGTACAAATAAAATTATCGCTTTTATTGCTGTCTGGTAACTGAGGAAATTCGTTATCATTTAGAGCAAATTCATATAATAACAGTGATACCCGAGTCACCATAATAATAAAATAATAAAGCAATGCTTTTTATGAATGTTTCGAAAAAGGGGTAGATAACATTTTGTACAAAAGACAAAGCCTTACTCGTTGAAATTAAATTGCTGCTCACCGTTGAAAAAGACCTCGTCTACGTGTGACTAAAACTTCAACCATGAAATCCTACATCATGATGTTCGCGTTACTGTTGATTGTGGCGATCATGTTATCGGGAGTTTCCGGACAGCTGTGCAGTGAAATTGGTCAACTTGTGAGTACAGACTGCCAAATTTAATTGTAATTGTTGTAGCTTCACTTGCATGCGATGTTATAAAATATTTGTTTCTAATTACAGTGCCAAGGACAGGTACAATGTTGCCGTAAAGAAAGGCTCATCTGCCTTGGTGGAAGATGTGCAAGACGTAAGTATAGTATTTTTCTTCCTTTGGGAATATCTGTTCACTGGTAATATCGATGATAAAGACAATTATTGTAAGATCATAATATTTCCAAAATATTTGTAAACGACTGTATTGAAACAATGTCTTTTTTGTGTGTTACAGCATAAAGCAGTGGATTATTGTGAATCATTCAAAAGTGAAAAGAAAAAAGAAAAATACCATTTCAACACGAGTCTTACTTATCGTTAAACAATTGTAATGATTCGATCTAAATAAATACGTTTAAATTTCGCCGCCAAATTTCCTATTGTTGCATTACAACATTTTCAAATTAACTTCCCTATACACTTGTCCAACCTTGCCAAGTTAAATTGCACGGTGAAATGAGTGTAAGACGTCAAGAATCGTTGACACGTTGTGCCTTTCTCTACAACCACCATCACCATTGACTATATTCTTCTCCGTACAGATTTTCATTTTTCGATCTAGCATCCGAACGTGTCATATTTACACAAAACTTCACCATGGTATATACTCCTAGCTCGGGGCATAAAATACCATGGCGGAATCCACTTAATAGCATGTCGGGAGTGACGTACGAGAATATAAGAGATTTAATATCATCCGCTGATGTTTTTTTTTGCCATACGTGAACATGGTGAACATTAACTGAACATCTGTAATAAAAGAAAAACATATGAAATTAATTCAACAGAGTTAGATAACAGAAGGTATATAAAATTTAATGCTTATTCGCCTGGATACTGCAAATATGAGAGCCATCAATTCGTCGGGTGTGAAATTATTCTATACGCCTTGTCTCCGCCGGTTTTTCAAGTGTTATTATCACGATCCTTTCTCTCTATCTCTTTCGCTCTACGTTCGGCGCTTTTGGCCTCTCACGGGGAGGCCAGGGGCTGGGTTTGCCGGATGTTCACGGCCGCGATGGGCTCCCGCGTTTCGGGCTACGTTCCAAGTAATACACTAGCGCCCTGTCAGCCATGGAGCTCTCGCGGAAGGTGCATAAATCCGGGCGTATCAACCGCTGCAATAAGAAAAAGCCTGGACTTCAACGAGAGATTTAATATGACGTGTACCCCGGTTATTGCCATAGCTGTCTTCCACTTTTATACTCGGTATCTTACCCGGCAGCTCTTGAATCTTTGGGTGTTCTTCGCGTACGCTCGGGCCTCGCCGTGTCCTCTTCCCACCTCTTTATACCCATTTCACCTCGGCGCAAGGAAAATATGACATTGCACGTGAGATTTTCAATATCCGGTCTCTGCTCCTAACCTTTGAAATCCGGTCATGCGCTGAATGAACCTTTAATAACGACGCGTCGCTCTGATCTAGTTTTGGATTTTTCTTCTTGTATCTTCTCACTGACATGAGAATAAACTTTTCATTCATAATAACACAAAATACAATGAAAATAAATATTATCTAGGGTTTACACCTAAAAAATCCATACACATGCTTCAGGAGTTTAGATTATTAATCACCTTGTTCTTATCAAGTTCTAAGTAAATTATATACTTCGCCGTCTCGTTCTCTAGATCAGTATGTAGTGCCCACTGAAACGTACGCTTTGTGCCACAATTTTTCAAGTCATGAAAACAAAAGTGCGTTCGAGCTCACTAAATTGGCTCTCTCAGGTGGCCTTGTATATCATTCGTTGGTTTGTGCATCTTCGTGTCACATCATTGATTAGACCCTCGAACTATTTTTCGAGGTTTAATCTACTGGAAATATTATCATCATCATCTGATAAGAGGTCAAGAGGAATATCAGTAAGTGGCCATCACCGGAAAAGAAAAGCTGAAAGCCACTGATTGTGAGAAATACGAAGTTCTGTGAATTCTGGATAATCTAGAACTTCTGAATCATCTAGAACAATTGGGAAATTTTGAGAATTCTGGAAATTTTGAGAATTCTGGAAATTTTGAGAATTCTGGAAATTTTGAGAATTCTGGAAATTTTGAGAATTCTGGAAATTTTGAGAATTCTGGAAATTTTGAGAATACTGGAAATTTTGAGAATACTGGAAATTTTGAAAATTTTGGAAAATTTGAGGATTCTGGAAATTTTGAGGATTTTGGAAATTTTGAGGATTCTGGAAATTTTGAGGATTCTGGAAATTTTGAGGATTCTGGAAATTTTGAGGATTATGGAAATTTTGAGAATTCTGAGAACTTTGAGAATTCTGGAAATTTTGAGGATTTTGGAAATTTTGAGGATTTTGGAAATTTTGAGGTTTCTGGAAATTTTGAGGTTTCTGGAAATTTTGAGGTTTCTGGAAATTTTGAAGATTCTGGAAATTTTGAGGATTCGGGAAATTTTGAGGATTCTGGAAATTTTGAGGATTCTGGAAATTTTGAGAATTTTGTAAATTCTGGGAATTTTTTAGGATTCTGGGACGTTTGAGGGTACTGGGTATTTTGAGAAATCTTAGAATTTTGAGTATTCTGGGGTTCTTGAAAATTCTGGGAAGCCACGACTCTATATCGTTTTTTTTTGTAGACTGTAAACTTATTTAAGTATGTAAAGTTATTGCGATTCGCCTTGGCCGCTAGGTATAGATAGAACGCGCTGCCCCCGCGATTTATGGCTCTGCAATGTCGTTCATGACAAAAGACTCTAGCTCTGCGACATATCGACCAATCAACAGGCTTGTCAAATTGCATAAAAATTTCGATACCTTTTGATCTATTATCGCAATGTCTTTTTTCTAAGAGAGGGCTCTATAGATAATCCACGATAAATTTGTGTAATACTCTAAGACTCTATACGATGAACTCGAACATATAGATAAATTCATAGGCTGAATTCTCACGAGTATAACAACTAAAAAGTCAATTACATTTTTCAGGTATCTTTACGTGACAATAGAACGGCAAATTCGTTCAATTGTCTCTCCCTCTGTGTCTGGTTTCAATGCGGAATCCAACAATGAGTGCCTACGTGAAACGGTCTCGTGTGTGCGATATAACGAGAACGCAATTTCACTCTATCGGCACCGAGCTGTAGGCCTCTTTGTGTCGTAATTGGATTTAAAACATTAATCGAAAAAAAAAAGGTCAGGCCAATTCTGTCGTCGTTGGAACTGCTTCAAACGGAAATTCGCAAACCTCCTGTATACAACAGAAAGAGAGACAGAGGATTTTTATAATCAAGAGTACACTCGAAAATCGCGACCAATCCAAACATTATACATTGCAGCTCGTGCGAGTTAAATATTATGTTGATGAGACGACACAAATAATGCACTGCAACCTCGCTCTGTATTTCACGATGCAGCATACCTGATGCTGTTGCATCGCAACTGTAATGGTATCGAGCCATAGAAGGTGCGGGTCAACGAAACATTTTCCGAACACGTCATTATGATTATTGCAAGAGACAAACACAATTGTTTTATTGGCTATTACGATGCTACTGTATAATAAACATACATTTTATGAGATACAATCTCGGGTAATGAGTTTAAATTGTATCGTAACCAAGAGCGTCACGAAAAATGACTATTGTCGGAGTTCAAGTATTGCTCGAATTAGCGACTGTAATAAATTAACGCTTCACGATTGCTCGTTAAAAAATTAATCATCTTTATATACATTCTCTTCCACTCGTTGTTTATGCGATCTGAATGCTCAGAATTAGCAGAATGCAGCTCTTCTCACGGCTTACTGGTTTTAATCTCTCCATACCCAGCACTTCTGCTTTAATTAAATACTCATGTATTAATTAACATTATTATACTGTTCTTTATGTTCGTAAAGCAAGACATCGAGTATTTTCATTTTATGTATTTAACTCAAAAAACATATACCGATTTTTTAATTCTCATTTGTATAGGATATGAATATCTAACGTTTGTCGATAAAACATAATTTAATGTTCAATGTAAAAAAAAAAAACTAAAAAAATTCAAGCACTTTTTAATGTGACAAAAATACATAGAAATTAAAGTACATCAATAGCTACACAAACTTTATGTAACGTACATTAAATTTCAATGTAAGTTTGTAAAAATAATTTCAAAACGAATTTTTACATAAATAAAAAGACATCGAATGTTATTGAAATTTAATACATTTTTTGTAACGCATGCATGAAAAGTGCCTGATTATGTGAACATAAACTGACACTTTTCGGAACGGATGAACATAGATTTCAAAATATAATATTCCGCAATTCAGACACATCAAGCTAATATTTTATATTTTGAGTAAACTTAAATTAAAATTTAAAAAACGACTGAATCTATTCTCTAAAACGCAGTTAAATGGGACTTAATTTAAATTAACTTTAAAGCAGATTAATGTGATACTAATTAATTGAGATTAAGGGATCTTTCCAGTGTGTGCCGGCCCGAAAAATAGTCTACATTCACGATTTTTTTCGGACGGTTAGTATACGCCGATCAATCTGAAATTTTTATTACATATCAAGGTAATCATGAATGACAGAAAATGATTTTTTCTAAGACGATTTTTATTGTTTAAATAATTTTTTTTAATTGTTGAAAATAATGTTGATAAAAAACATAGCCTCATGGTGGACATCCCAGGGGTCGCAAATTTGATCTGAAAAAAAACCCAAAGGATTATTAATTAGTATGCGATTGGCTATCGCGCTATGGAGGCTTTTTTAAATAAAAATTGACAAAATAGCGGTGGTTTGAACAAAAAGTACCGAATTTAGCCGGTTTTTTTCGACAGTTTTTCTTTAAAAAAAATAGGAAGATTTAAAAAAAAAAGCTTCGATAGTACGATAGAGAGTAGCGTGAAGAATGTTCTCCTAAAATTTGAAAACGATCGTTTGAAAACTGTTCTCTGGAGAATGTCCACCGTTTTGAAAAATGTCGTTTCGAGAAAAACGCGTTTAAAGTTTCGAATGTAGAAACTTCATATAAATTGTGTACTTACGAGTTATCGGCGATGCCAGATCCACAGTAGCTCCAAAACACTGCAGGTTCAAATGTGCAACAGCAGGTATGAAGAGTATAAAATGACAGTTGAACGCGGAGAAGGAGCCGAGGGACTCGGACGCGCCGTTCACGCCTGGTCACTCGTCGTTGCTCCGAATCCTTTTCGCTAAGAATGGCTATTGCCAGCGAAGTATTTCGAATTTCGCTTTAAAAATTTGAGAGGATGTTTTTGACCGCATATACTAATGGATAAGATAAAAAAAATCGATTGTTTTTTTTTTTCACACAGGAAAGATCCCTCAATTAAATTTAGTAATAACGTCACATTGAATGCCATGCACCTTGCATTCAATTTAATGTGACGTGTCAACGTCCCACGAGACATGAAGTGTCAACATTATATAAACTTCATCTGTTTTACATGATGTTTTGGATATCATTTTTTTATGGTATTGCCGTTCTAATTACTGTAATTACGTTTATATTCTGTTTTTATTACAGCTTTAGTAGGTATATGTAATTATCACTTATAAATCGTAACTGAATTATTGGTAACAGGAAAAAGGACCATAAAAATGACAATCCATGTATGAATGCATCATGATCAAAATATCATCAGCATACATTGAAACTTTGCGAAAATGGTACCAAATACACTCTTTTGAAATTTTCAGGCACACACGAGAGCTTTGTGCCGGTGAAACTCAGCTGAAAAATTCTTGGTGCGGTGAAAAGCGACGCTGCGGCCTGTTCCCATATCACATTCAACTTTGAACAAATAAGAAATACGCATTACTTTTCTCTGGCAGCACCGGCAGTGCTGTGTCGTATACCGAAATGCACAACTTTTCTTTTACCCCATTCCAGGTATCGGCGTGTCGCGAAGAAGAACGAACAAAACGAATAGACATATAGAAATTGGAAGTGTGCATTTTGCTGAGAATGAAATTTAAAAAAAAACAAAAAATCCAAGCTCGTGGGACTCACGCTATGGTTCACGGGATGTCGTGTCATATTATTCTCGTTATTTTTTTTACACTTCCGGGTTAAATATCATTAGTCTCAATAGGGAAAAAGTTGCAACGTTCAACTTTGCACATTGTTTCCTCATTAATTTTTTTTTTCGCAATGCGATTTCTATGAGGAAGCTTATTTATTAATGTTGGCTTCCTCATAGAGGAAGCTTTGTGAAAAATGGAAATGTAATCAGTTAAAACATGAAAAATCTCAAAATGCTCCAAAATCAAAATCCATTTACCGATCGTCATCAAATTTGGTACATAGCAGCAGTGAATATTTTTCATCTATATTTTTTATTTCGAAAAAGTTTTAATTCATTCATTGTTAGTTGACCTGAGTTATAAGAAAATGATAATTTTTTCAAAATTTCAAAATCACGTAAAATCTTAATCGCTTTACCGATCATTACCAAATTTGGTACGTAGCGGCGCTGAGTATTATTTATCGTTTATAGAAAATTTCAGTTGATTTGTTGATATCTAACGTGAGTTAGAGTAAAAGATAAATTTATCAAAAAATTCAAAATGTTATAAAATCCGAACCACTTTACCGATCATCACCAAATTTGGTACATAGCAGCAATGCATGTTATTCTTCATCCGTAGAAAATATCAGTTGATTTCGTGAGATTTTACGGGTATTAGAGCAAAACGTAAATTTTTTGAAAAATTCAAAATCTCATAAAAACCGAACCTATTTATAGATTCGCTCCAAATTCAATACCGATTCTTCTTTAAAATTGCTTTATGTATAAAAAATTATTTAGTTCTATAGCTAAAAATTTGCGGAAGCTGGAGCGCGTACAGACATTTTTCGAAAAATGCAAAGTTAAATAAAATTTGAACATATTTTTGAATTTCTTTGAAAATTATCACAAGCAATGGCGTCCACTTGCCGCACATGTGTGCCAAATTTTAGCCCGAATGTTAAAGCCGTTCTTGAGATATGCAAGTTTGAATTCTGAATGCCGGTCACACACATACATCCATACATACATTTTTTCTAAACCACTTTTCTCGATATTTTAGACAATTTTAAGCATACTGACATGAAAATCTCGAAAAAAAAAATGTCACTAAAACAAAGCTTCCTCTATGAGGAAACAAGAAGTGTCTATAATACCAATTGCAACAAAAGTCAAGAAAATCTTAATTAAACGGCGTATTTTTATTTGAATCCCGATTGAGTTTCTGTGGTTGCGTGACATTTTCGATTGGATAATTTTTATGAACGTGTGAGCGTCACGAGTCGTGTTTCCTTTTTGCGCTCTCGCCTCGATCGGCTATCTAAAAGAAACATTGACAAATTGGCCAAGCGGGGTTTGTACAGCTCTGCCTCGTATTAACAACGCTTTATCAAGCGTCGTACTAGCGACATCAACATGCAACTTATGCGTGAGCCAGGCTTCATATTTTGTACCTTACGAGAGAAGGAGCTCCGGTTTCGTAAAGGTGGAAAGTTCGGGGTTAGCCACGCAAACACCTCGACTACGAAGGGATCGATAGCCCACAACACAAGCTTAATTGAGCAACAAGACGTTTAAATTCACGCGCCAGAACATAATTCAATTTCATTGTTAGCGTGAGTACTCGAGCCAACCCTTTGAAGAACGACCCACAGCGCGAATTTTAACATTTTCTTATATCTTTTTTCAAATTTCTATACTATGTATACTGAGATATAATTGATCCGGCAAAAAGAAAAAAAAATCTATATACTTGGCATAAGTAATAAATTATTTGAAGCCACTCTTTAGGTTTTTATTTGCTGAGAGAAGTTTTTGTGAAAACATTATGTCATTTTCAAGATTTTTTACTTTGATACTAATTACTCAAAGATCACAGATATTTTTATATTCGTATAATCAAAAAAAAAAAGATTTCCACTTATAACGAGAAAAATAATAATAATGAAGAACGAATTCTGCGATTTTAATGGTTGCGGACATAAGTACCATTAACTAATATGCGTATAATTTTTTTACGGCAAGTATAAAAAAGCTGCATAGCAGCGAAGAGCGCTATTCACCGGTTCTCTTATAAAGCACTTAGACCTGAGCGAAAACTCGAAGAGTGTTTTTCCTTAAGGAATTTCTATTAGTCTGTGACTACGGAATTTCGTAGTAAATTCTAAACTTCATTAAAACCTTCGAACGCCAGCATCGGGTTACTTTCATACAGGTTTTGAACATTTTCATAACACCACCCGTGTATAAGTTGCCCTTTCCTTAATGAAATTCATAGATTCAATGATTACGGTTAATTCAGATCCTCTTTAGACCTCCGAAATATCAATTATCCAATAAACGGGACGTTTAATGAATTGCGAAAATGCGAATGAGTTGTTATTAAGGAAGAAAAAATAATCACGACACATTATTAACATAAAAATCATAAATTATCTTGTTTTCATTTAAAAAGAAAGAATTTCTTGTTAATTCACTTATTTCATTATTAGTAATAGAGGCTGCATGATTTTTTTCTTCGGTTGTTATCTACTCCCCGTTTTATCGTGTACAAGCCTATCAGATTATCAAGCTTTTATTTTAAAAAGATTGTGGAAAGTGAGCAGGAGATGATGTATACGGGGCATTCCATCCCGTTTCGACCTGGATTTGATTAGGCTCATCATTTTTTGTAAGCTTAGTTGGACCCTCAACTTCACAATTTTTTTTTATTGCAATTCTTTTTTATATATTTTTAAAGTGACATATCGAATGCCATAATTTAAAAATCTGAAACAATTCTGAAAAATACTTTGTTCAATAATAAAATTATCTAGCTTATAGCCAAAGTGGGGAAGACTTTTCTTCTTACAGTTGCTAAGCTTTTTTTTTTATTTCAAAAAATTATTAAAAAATAGAAAGAATAATTAAACTACTACAGGCGATTGGTCAAATGTTTATTTATGTAAAAGCAGATCTTTCCGACTTTTTTTCAAATTTTTAGGAAATTTTTCAGATTTTTCCAAACTGTACAAATTGTTTTTTAATATTTTTTTAAAGTGACATATCGAATGCCACAATTTAAAAATCTGCAAAAATTCTGAAAAATACTCTATTGAATATCAAAATTTTCTAGATTATTGCCAACATACGTTCGATTTTTCTTCTCACAGTTCTTAAGATTTTTTTATTTAAAAAATGGAAAAAAGATCCATCTACCATGGCCAACTCGTCAAACGTTTCTGTATATGAAATCGAATTATTAAAAAAAAATTACGAATTTTTAAAAGATTTTATTCATTTTGGATTTTTTTATATGCAGAGAGAAGGGTTTGGAAATAATTATACAACGTCGATGGGAAAAACTATTTATATCTTATAGTCGTCCACCAACAATTTTGAATTCAAAAGTGTTTAATATATAAATAATATATAAATAGTTTAATATACAGAAATGTTTGACATACCGTCCATAGTGTATTGATTTTTTTTCTACCTTTTATAATTTTTTAAATAAAAAAAAATAAGAAGAATCTTGCGTACTTTGGCAATAAGCTAGAAAATTTTGATACTCAATAGAGTATTTTTCAGGATATTCGCAGATTTTTAAATTATGGCATTCGATATGTCACTTAAAAAATATACTTTAAAATTTGCAATAAAAAAAGAAAAAAAATTGTGTAGTTGAGGGTCCAACTAACCCTACAAAAGATAATGAGCCAAATCGGAGAAGTCGAAGTCAGATTCAGGTCGAAACGGGGTGGATTGCCTCATGCATATAACGCACCTTTTAAGTTTCCTTAAAACAAAGATCCAAAGTAGAACTTTATACATTGATTGCTTATTATTTTTAGTTCTTACCAAGCTTCCTCTATGAGGAAACCAAAATCGATAAACATATTGTCTCATAGCTTTACAAAAATTCAAAAATAATAAGGAACCAATGTGTAAAGTTCTACTTTTAATTTTTAATTTTTATTTATTTATTTTTTAACGAGAATTCTGCTTTGCGTTAGTTTCGAACGGGGCTGATAAGGCCGAAAATCGAATTTAAACATTTTTTATTCTACTTCCATACATTTTTTATTATTCCTACGAAACGGGTAGATTCAACGCTACAAGATTGGATGAAACAGAACTCGATACATTTTCCACAATACTGTACAGCACAACAACGTATGTTGGCCGCACCAACAGCGTCAACTTGTTCGTTCGCTCACGCGCTTCGACCAGACGTGATAATTTAGAGCGCCGTACAGGAAGGGAAGGTGTCTTATAGATAGATGCTCCCGTAGAATCGACAGATATGATGAATGCTCGACGCCAATGCAACGCCCGTTTTCCCCTCAAGCCAATACCAGTACAGCTGTGCACAACTATAAACCGTGTACCACTACAAACAGCTTTCACAACTGGTCCGCATCGAGCAGAGATTATTGTACGCATTCACCCGTCAATGTACGCCCGCTGGATCCTCCGATTTTCTCGCAGCGAACCGAGAGAGGAAAAATCTCTCTGCGGTAACACATTGAAGAAAATCTACGCGCGCCTTATATACGTCTTATGTTCGAACAAGTCTCGGATTTTCCCAGATGGTGCGAAGGCGCAGAACGCGACGTACATATCGTACATGTGAATCGTTGGAATACCACACTACTTGCTGCTGCTGGTACTACCTAAGCAAGGAGTATAGCAGAAGCAGGAAGACACAATCTCTCTGCCAAATCCCCAAGTTATTTGCTTACGTCAAATGGAAATCCGCCGTTTCTATATACACAGATTTATTTCTTCGTAGAACACCGAGAAACCCAGATTTCGTACCAAAAAGATCATTCATGAAATGTCTATAAATCATTGCGATTGACTCGTGAGTGATTTCAAATTTATTATCGTAACGAGACGTTAAATAAAAATATTCACAAAGGGGGAACGTTTTATATTTTATTGACATTGGATTAAATGCGGCCGCCCTATAAAAAGATCGTTTATTGAAGACTTTTCATTGAAGGGTCCTTTGAAAAATAGAATATTTTCAAAATTAAAAGAAACAACTACGCTTAACGATAGCTACAACCATAAAGATTGAGAAAATATCTGGTTTTTTTTTTGATAAACCACCACCGATACTAAATCTACCATGCGGAGACGATTTTTTCATATCGTGTCTTTTAAGTTTACAATTTTTTAAATATTTTTCTATAAACTTGGGTGTAAACATAGTTCAAAGTGCACTTAATAACATATCCATCCTTCAATCCTTAAATAATAAGCACATATAATTAGAAAAAAAATTGTACAGATGAGCTATTTTCCGGCACGTCAAAGCGCTGTTCTCTCTATAATCGTAATTCCTATTCAGATCTATAGATTTTCCGCAAATAGAAACTACTCTACTCAAATACCGATACCTATTTATTGGAAATTCAACGAAATCCTCTCATCGCCTGCAAGCACGTACAGTAATATCAATGTAATCTCCGTTTGAATGAACATTTGATTAGAAAATCTAAGATATATAACTATCAATGCGAAAGTGGCATCAAGTGAAGACTCCTTTCACACCTCGGAGGAAATTGAACATACACTCTACGAAAATAGGAAAATCGTGTGCTCAAGTTATCCGATGCTGGGACCTTTACCAATGATGAAAGATGACGTTATAGAATGTCCATCACAAATATTTCCGTATATTGGCATAGCTGGCTAAGGGCCGTAGTCAGAAGCAATAGGTACGATCCATACATAGCATGAAACAGATGTCTGAGGATATAGCAAGGTAGGTTGAACACCGGAAGGAAATCATCACTACTTGATTGTGGGGCTTCGTGCACCGAACCAAGTGTAATGCTGGACAATGAGTTATTACCTTCTGGCTGTGCGATAATGCCACTGTGTGTCCTGTGTTCTCCGGGTCGCATTATGCTACCATTGGACAGTGAACTATCTCTCTCTCCTACTCTCTCTCTCTCTCTCTCTCTCTCTCTCGATGCCTATACCGAAACCTCGGTCATGTAGCGAACCATCGTCTCTCGTCGTTACACTTGCACCGATGGAGAGGAGACGAGATACGATTTGTCACGCTTAATCCTCGAATCTACTTCAGTCGCTACGTCAGTCTCTATCTTGTACTACAACTGTCGTATTATACCTAAAGTATACCCACGGGGACTGAGAGATTATTGCAGAGAGCCACGGTGATTCGGGTAATCGACTCACTGGCCAATGGTAGTATCAGTTCCTTATCAGATATTGTAACAATGAGACAACTAAGAGCCATTGCCATTTGCAAAGAGCAATTATCTGAATTACACTCACATTGGACGCAATTGTAGGAAATGCGGTGGTAGCATTTATTGGTTCTTAATTCAAATGAAAGCGTATGATACATCTCAGCAAAATGAGACGATAAATGTTTCAACGGATTCTCGTCGATTAGTGATGGCAAGCAAGAATTTCGAATTATATTATTGCAGTATATTCTTACACGAAGAAGTCAAAATTAATTGACATAGTTCTTCATAGAGGATACGTTGTGTAGAATGAAAAACTATATGAATGCCATATGCAAGAATGCCTACCTCGCAACTTTCGTACTATTGCTCCCCCAAATTTCTGAAATGTAATTTTGAGCAAAACCTTGTTGATGTTTTTCTGCACACACCTGTCGCTTGTTTCTCATCAACTGTACCTAGAAATTTGTTTCGACCTCCAATCTGTAACTTTTGAAATTATATTTAATAAAGAATACTATTTATTAAAACAACAACAAACAAGCCAGCAAAGTAGAACTTTGTAAATTGTGAGGAAGCATTTTTGCAAGGTTCTACTTTGCAGGCTTGTTTGAGTTCGAAAGACATTATTAAAAAAAATGCTAAATTTATGTAAATATGAAAATTTAAATTTAAATATTGACAGTTCCTTTGACTAAATTCATCATTGATAATCAATAATCGTGAAATCATGTCGAAAATTGTAGCCGGATAGAACCAGAATTTAGAGGAGTTGAAGTCTTTGCGGATATAAAAAAAAATTGAATTTGCAATAAAATTAGAACCACTCTATCAATTCTCGCCAAATTTCGGACACATCATGGTTCAATCGTAGTCCTTGTTTGTACAGCGTGAAAACGATTTTTTCAAAATGTCGAAACTGCTGTAAAATTTGAATTTTCCAAAACAATTAGCCGCAACTACAATCCGAAAAGTTGTTGTAGAATAGCCCACTTGCGTACCAAATTTGACGAAGATACATGAAAAATTATGACAGTTATCGTGCTAACAATGCAATTTTTTTTCTAGCCTACTTTTCTCGTCGTTTTCGACCATTCTGTCTATGCTGACATCAAAATCTCGAAGAAAATGATCGCTCATAGAGCTTCCTCTATGAGCGAAGCAAAAGGTCGATTTAAAAAAATTTCACCTAGACTCCCCCCTAAATATCCGTGCCGCACGTTTTGCATAATACTATAACTAACGTAACACGACGATGAAAATTCTCTGTGGATAAAGCTCCCAGCGTGAGCGTATCATCAGGCCATCATCATGTGGGGCAGCCTCTGGCATCAGCAGAGTGATGCCCTTAGAAGGGATCGGAAACATTATCCCCCGTTTACGATAACTATTTTCCATAAACACGTTTCAATATCACATAACGGCAGCGGTTGGCACGACGTAAAATACGTCGTGTAATACACGAGGAGAGTGCACATAGGCAGCATAGACAGAGAGTTATACCTTATGGGGAACGCGAAGAGGAGTAGTATAAGAGATAGCGGTGCAATTCACAGCTTTGCCTGCGGAACAACCAGCGTGGATTGCTGCACACACACACTCTCTCTCTCTCTCTAGCCTCCCAACCAATACAATGAATATTTAGACCACGACCCGATGCTCACTGGGCTATGTGTACGATCCGGCACTTCTCCAGTTCGTGATGCGCACCTGCAGACATGTCTGCTTGATCCACGAATTTACTCGCGCTATCTCGTTGCCGGAACGCCCGATCATCCGGGGAGTTGCGAATTAGCCCCGCGATAATAATTTCATGGAATTCCGGAGAAGTGGATACTCCAAGCTATCACTATACTCTCGAGTTAGCTGTGTATAAACTCTCATGGCAGGCATCTATATACATTACGCGACTTGGGCAATCGAAATTCCAACGGCGTCAGCAACTTGCAATTCGTATACAAACTAAGCTTCAAGGGGAGCGAGTCAGTAAAAGAAGAAAACATGATTCTTGGGAGATTTATATTTTTTATTCTGTAGGGTTCGATAAATATTTTATTTCAGGATTATAAAAAACTATTTGTTTGACAAAATTAGTTTTGTTAACTGGTACTATTGTGAATCAGTTTTAGGCTTTTTCAACTCTCCGCGTGATCCAGAATTAAGCACTCGTTGGATTCAAGTCTGTGTCGTCTTATTTTGGTTGTAAGAACATTTTATACTAGCTAAGCGAGGAGGATTTTTTTAAAGGTCCCCAGAGCAAAGCTACCAACTGAATTATAAATTCAGGAAGTAATGTTGGTGTTTACAGGCAAGGGTCTCTTAAAGTTTTGCATTTCTTAACATTCGCTCCGCTTCACTGGTTAATTGGTTTCAATCCCTTAAGATTATTCAAAGACCCATAAAAATTGAAAACTTCAGTAGAACTTTCTCCAGATGTAATTGCAAATGTCCTTCAACATTCATCTACTTTTCAACTATCTATCTTGTAAGCTTGAAATCTGCGGCGACTACGGACACTTTTCACAAAATTTGAAACGTCAATTTTGACAAAATTAATTATTATTCTTTTATGAAAATTTGAAAAAGATCCGTTTAATACATTCTTTTTAAAAAATTAACCAAAATTATCTTATTTTCAGTGTTGTAAACCAGAGCCCTTAAGGGACCGGATTAGCTAGAGAAAAAATGATTTTCAAACAGTTACACTGTTTAACATTTATAACACTGAATTCTTCAAAACGAAGCTGTTAATATTTGTTTGTTAGGCTTTGGTCGTTTATTAATAACATTGTTTTATTAAGCTTCGTCGTTTCGACCGGATTTTTCATAGATTCCAAAATAAAAAAAGTTACTTCCTCATTGAGGTATCTTTGTCAACATTCAAAGATCATAAGAAAGCAATGTACAAAGCTGTTAATATTTTGGATGGAAAAAATAGCGTAATTAAAATATAAATTTTTTTCTTTTTTTCACAATAATCAAATTAACTGTTTTTCAACACAAAGGTCAAGTGGCAGTAAGATCTAGCTAATTATGAGAAGTATCTGTGAGCATCGAAAAAAATGACGGCATTGACAGAGAATAATTTCGCGAGAATTGGAATCTCTAATGGCAATTAGACTCATGAGGACATGTACAAATGTGTGTCTACCAGTCAATTTGCACAAGCGAACCTAAGCTGTCTTTTTTTTTTTGGAAACCAAGACTGCGGTGGCATTACAAACGAAGGCAATTAAGTAACATCTCCTGGCTAATTTGGACGTTCCAATGGAAAGAAGGACGGATGCAATGAAGTAGCGATACATCCTACTTCATTCGTCGTTTTTAGCTTTTAACGCTCCAAAGGGTGTATGTAGTTGGTAGTGAGCGTGTTCCTCGGAAGGTACACTCTAGTCTCGGTGTCTCAGAGTTAAACGATCTCATTAGTAACATAGATCTAGTGGTGAAGATCTAGGGGACTTGCGGAGGAGTAATGGTCACACTGGTTAAGGCGCTTGAAATATATCTCCACACTCAGTCACTGCACTATAATCACCTATATACGCTGAGATAAAAAACTTGCTATTGGTTAACTACAAGCAGTATGTTAAAAAAAACATCAACTATATACTTCCTTCCCATTATTACTTAGTATTTACCGTAAATGTTTAAAAAAACAAGGATTGCAAAGAAAAGCTTTGCACATTGCTTTCTCATGATCTTTGAATTTTGAAAATGATACCTCAATGAGGAAGTAACTTTATGTATTTTGGCTTCCTCACAGAGGAAGCTTTGTAAACATTCAAAAATTTACATTTTTTATTCATTTTTTTTTTCAAAAGAAAATAAAGAGTATTTGTCTGCAAAAATGATATAAGACATATTGTAAAATCTCATAAGATTTGCCATAAAATAGAAATGCAACATTTTCAACAAATTGTTTGTGTACTTTTTTTGTAAAACTAGAAACTGACAAATAAAACTCTGTTAAAAATTCACAATTTAATTTTTCCTGTGTAATTTATGACTCACACGTCTATATGATTTTATTATAACGTGTATTTTTTTTTTTCAAAGCAATAAGCCATCGATCTGGAAAACCGTCTAGGTAAGTATTATATAGCAGGATCAACGAGAATTCATGGTATACTCCGGATATAAGATAGTCGTGAGAATGAATTTTATGATCGCGACACTCGCCAGTACGTTTGGAAAACTCGATTACGATTTATACGAGCTTAGGCAAACGTGAGTGCCGCCAGTTTTACCGTGCTATATTCCTAATCCAATCGCATCCAATTGCCCTCCTCGAAACGCACACGATCAACACCGTCGAGACGCGCGGAAAATGAGAATCGAAGCGAGAGAGAAAAGACACAGGATTGAGGATTTAGCGTGTGTCTTTCCGGGTAGTCCGAAGGACCGCCGAGAGAAAAGACAGAGAGAAAGTGAGCCGCGGCACGGCGGCTCACCCATAAATTCTTCACGTACTGCAAACTTGGTCTCTCACCCTACAACATCTCCAGCGTTCTCCGTGGGGACACAACGCTCCAAGAGAGAGAGAGAGAGAGAGAGAATGAGAAAGAGAGAGAGAGAAAGAGAAAGAGAAAGAATGAAAGGGGTTGAAATTTCATGGTGGAAGCGCGAGAGGAGAGAGAGTCCATTTAAATATCAGCAACAGGAAGCCAATCTACTCCATTCGCCTGCCGGAAATTACTTTCGACCGTGTGCCGCCGGTAACGCGCGTTGGCTTTAATGTGATCCGCTGCTTCTGCTCTACCGCCGTTGATGGAGTTACCATTCTAAAAAGAGGACCAAAATAATAGGTATACAAAATTATATTTTATACGATTTATGTACAAGCACTTATCATTTTATAATCCCAAGTGGATTATGAAATTAGACGTAAGCAATCTTGCGTTACGATTCGATAGTTGTATACCGCAAAAAATATCTCTTCAACGTATATTGTGAGAAAATTTTTTAGTGTAAAATTGAAGTGTCAACGTATTAGATAAACGAAGCGAAATCGAATGTGCTTGTGTCCAAAATATTAACCGGCTCCAAGTAATTTTGATTACATTTTTGTGATCGAAAGTATGACTTCTCTACGGCGAGACTGAAGTTTCTGGATCGCATTTCGTGTACATACAAACGACGAATTGAAACGAATATGACATTGCAGTTAAGAAAGACATATTTACTCGTTGATATATATTTCATTTATATTCTTTTTTTGGGTAATTTTTGTATATAAGAACGAAATGTAGGGTCATTATTCGACAGAAACACAGAGAGGTACAGCATATGGCAAAGGCTGGCAAAATTTCAGGCAGAGGGTGCATCCTCGACGACCGCGCGAAGCACACTCTGCTTTCGTTAAACAATTTTCCTTTACCTCACATTCCTCAGCACCTCAGCTATAATTCTAACCCTTTTCGTCCGTGAAGTAAACACGCGGAATAAATCCTTCCGACTCTTTAATCCAAAACATCATTTTAACCGTAAAAACCGGAAGGCTCTGTGAGTTTACATGTTAATATTATACTCTGACCTCTGACTTCCATGTCAGGAATTTCGCAACATAAACGCGCATGGAAAACAAATACTAAAAATTCGTCCCTCCCACTCTGTAAATTACATATTATATCAGACACTATATTTACGAGGAAAATATCAAATTCTTCTTGAACACGCGAGAATGAAGTAAAAAAAACACTTAAAAACTCATTTTTCAACGGCAAAAACCTTTCTACGTGGATTTTTTTTTAATTTTCGACTCTTGCATCAGAAACGATATTTAAAAAAAAAAGGTTACGCTCATTTTGCATTTGTAAAAATAAAAAAATATGGAACATTTATGTGTTAACGTATACGATAAATGGGTATATCTCTCCGCGTTACAAATGTCGAAGCTTAGACGGCGGTCGGCAGCTGTAAATTGCACATTTATCTACTCTCGACATGCGACACGCAGACAGATGGTATTCTTATATGTAACAGTGTATTTGGGATATCCCTGTCACAGGTTGCAATTACCCCTCCTTCAACGTCGCCCACGTTAGAAATGGTCCAGCCAGCAAAGGTCCAGCCCGAGATAGCGCTACGATGCTAATTTGGGTAAAATAGTACAGCAAAACTGCGGCGTCAGTCCAAAGTCGAACAAACCAACGCGGGTTTTATAGAAATTTTATTTATTCATTGTTTGGAATCATTTTCATGTTACGGTCACCACGCTAACCGTGTTTGGACTCTCTCTTGACCGACGAACATGGTACGTACTGCATCAGTACCTCCCGTGCAGAAATTTAGTAAGGGCTATATACTGGGCCTGTATAATCTTCCCTGATTAACTACGGGGCCCATCCTGGAACTCTAACTACTGTATTGAGCAGTCACACTTTAAACCTTTGGGTCTGTATAGGATTCCTCGGCGAGGCCCATAAAGACTGCTATAGTAAGCCCCTTATAAAAAAAAACGAAGATATTAATTACAGAATAATTATCTGCGTTCATTGAATTCGGCTATCTTGCATTTTTAGTTGGATATTCGGAATTATTGCATTGATGATTACATATTAATTCCTGAAAAAACAAATGTAAATTTATTTGCTATTGGTCTGAATCGAACCTGTGGATTCTCTGGATGGCTTTTGGGTGCCATAGCCCACTTGGCCATTGACATCTTAAAAGATTCTTATTTTTATTGTCTGTTTGAAGTATACTAAAAATAAAAACGCGTTAAAACTACATTTCGGTTAGTTAGGTCGCAACCATCTAAATGACCCTTGAGGAACATTGAAAAGCTCGGACGTGGAGCGATCACCCATACAAGTATTGATCCTCTTGCGGAATTCCAAAACATCAGCCGTGGCGTGGTCACCCATCCAAGTACTGACCTACGAGGAACTTAGAAAAATTCGGGAGTGGGACGTTCACCCATCTATGTACTGACTCTTGGGGTACTTAGAAGAATCTGTAGGACTGCCAGGGGCGACGTTGACCATGTAACAACGGGGCACGTATGGTTGGGACATCCATTTTTTATTAGACACACTTAGAAGAATTTCCATGAAAGCGCCCGTACAAAATGGAAAAGGGCCTTATAATGATGTCCCTACTGTAATAGGTGAACTTTGTCTAACGTTACCATTTACTCAATAAGGCTAAGTATTGAAGCCCCCATTATGGCCGCCACGAGAGTGCCCGTAAATTGTGTTGTAGACGCTTTTTGGGCCAAGTAGGGACCAAAACGGAATTCCTATTTCCAGTTTCCACGGATAAGCCTATAAGCCTTTACTCGCGGACGCTCGTACAAATTTCTGCACCTTTGGTGTCCAAAACGCAAAGCGTGCCGAAGCTCTTCCAGTATATTATTATTATGATTGTATATTTTTCATTTACTTGCAAACGAACAATTGTTGGAACTTGATATATTATTGAATACGCTTTGTTTCCGAAAATACTTGATAACGAATACTCACGGATATTCCGAGTTGTATCTAAAGTTTAGCCAATCTAGAACACAAGCGGTTACCGTCATCGAAGCATGTCTATTAATTGCGAATTTTCGTTTTACAGTACGAATTATGATCGGTACTGTGCTTATAGTTCAACCACTACATATATATATCACTCGATTATTTATTGCACGAACTACATTCCACTACGCGGAGGTTGATGTTATTGGTTTTTGAACTATCCTCTTCCAATTAGATAGCTTCAGGCATTGATGGAAATGCTTCCATCGTGCAGGGTCAACTTTTAATTGAATCGCTTGTTTGCGAGTCGATTTCTTTTTTCCTATAACGAACTGACCTATCGACGTCCCAAACGTATTAGCTTGTTCGACAAAAGGCCAATTTCTCGCACCCACCCAAGTAGCTATGTTTCCCGATAGTCGGACATGCACCGCTGATACTCAACGGCTTCTTATTTTATTCTTATTCGGCTTATTCTGTTCGGTTATTCTGCTGTTTTAGCTCGTGTGAAATAAACTTATTTTTAACTTATGAAGAAATAATTTTATTCTGAGCACAGGATTGCGCGCCGAAAGTATCGCCAAGTGAAACGTCAAATGGCATGAGATTACTGCTTTCACGGTATTTTGCCGCAGCTAATTATCCTGGGACTTTATCCACCGCAATATAGTTGATCCTGGGTTAGAGCCGAAGTGCTCCTTCTCTGCGTAACTACTGTCTATCTACCGTTAGGAAAATTGGTCCAAGTCAGGGAAGAAAAAAGAAAACCTAATGTAATTTTGCTCTGGTCGGACCAGCTTTGATTATGCACGCTGTCAAGAGGACTTTCGCTATAATGGGATTGAATTTGACTTGGACTAGAACGAGGCACATTTGTGCAATTGAATTGCAAAAATCGAAAATATTTAAAATTGATGTAAGCATAGATCAAAACATGCTCAATAACATATCCTTCCTCCAATCCTTAAATAATAAATTAAACAATAAAAATAAAGTTAAAATAGTAAATAAAAATTAATTATTTTTCGACCCGTCACAGAGGTATTCTTCCTACAAAAATCCATGTGTAAATATATAAGTTTGCTACCAAATGCGAAATTAAAATAACGTTTTTTTTAATTATTCCACTACTGATACAAAATTTAAGGATATGCAGAACTACGAAGTAAAAAAAAAGAACAGTAACGTTTGCCATCCGTAGTTTTCCTCCGATGTGTCCTCGTCCTTCTTCCCGCAGTCTTTTCTCACTCTTCCGTTCCGCTTCTGTAAAATAGATCGGAATAGTAAATAGTAAATATTAGCTATTTTTCGACCCGTCACAGCGGTATTCTTTCTTAAACAAAAATCCATATGTAAATATATAAGTTTGCTACCAAATGCGAAATTAAAATAACATTATTAAATTATTCCAGGACAGATACAAAATTTAAGGATATGCAGAATTACGAAGTAAAAAAAAAACAGTAATGTATAGTTTTCCTCCGATGTGTCCTCGTCCTTCTTCTCGCAGCCCTTCTTCACTCTCTTCCGTTCCGCTTCTGTAAAATGGATTTAAATAGTAAATATTAGCTATTTTTCGACCCCCCCCCCCCCCCCCCCACAGCGGTATTCTTTCTTAAACAAAAATCCATATGTAAATATATAAGTTTGCTGCCAAATGCGAAATTAAAATAACATTTTTAAATTATTCCAGGACAGATACAAAATTTAAGGATATGCAGAATTACGAAGTAAAAAAAAAACAGTAATGTATAGTTTTCCTCCGATGTGTCCTCGTCCTTCTTCTCGCAGTCGTTCCTCACTCTCTTCCGTTCCACTTCTGTAAAATGGATTTAAATAGTAAATATTAGCTATTTTTCGACCCTTCACAGCGGTATTCTTTATTAAACAAAAATCCATGTATACGATCATAAGTTTGCTACCAAATGCGAAATTAATATAACATTTTTAAATTATTCCATGACTGATACAAAATTCTAGGATATGCAGAATTACGAAGTAAAAAAAAAAGAACAGTAACGCCTGGCATCGTAGTTTTCCCCCGATGTGTCCTCGTCCTTCTTCTCGCAGTCCTTCCTCACTCTTTTCCGTTCCGCTTCTGTAAAATAGATCGAGAGCTGCGACACTCGATCGCGGTATTTCAATTTCATACGCGAGTGCCCCTGTCATTTTCTCGTATGTAAAAAGTGTCAGGGAGTAATGAAAAATTTACGTAGGACTCGGTTTGGGAAGGTTGGCGGTTGCTTCCAGGCCTGGAAGCTGGCCACGAAACTCTACAGCAGTAGAGTGTGGCAGTAGCAGCACATCGCGCATCAGGGAAAAGGCGTCGAGACGCGTTACTGCCGGATGTACCACCGGGGATGTCGTGCGGTCACAGACATTCGCCCAGCGACCTCTCGTCCCTATATACTGCATCCAGCATGCACTCGGGGTATCCCGAACGCTGCAAATAGAATTCGGAAAATTGCATTCACCGCGTCCCGGCACCAAGCGTTTTACTACGTATACGACCGGCACACTCGTGCCGCAACGATAATATGAGTTTAAAGCCGATATACCAAGATGCATCTTGATCGACGAGCTTCAACCTTTCGACGTTAAAGAATCCCGAAAAAAAAAAAAATAAACACGAGAGTTGGACGTTGTCCAATGAGGGAAAAGCAGAATTTTCCCTCTGCATTTTCCCCGAGGGCACAAGCCGAACAAACGGCACAATTCTCCTGTTACACCCTGAAATTCCGAGCAGAGAGAGGATTCCCGAGGATACAGAAACCACCGTTGAAACTTCTTTTTTCTCCGGAAAAGGGCTATCAAAAATCCTACGACGAAGGGCTTTCTATAAAGGAGATCGGGGCTAGTTGCGTCACATCGATGAGGGGATTGCGATCGATATTAATGGATTTCTTGTGTTTCGGTCGAATTGTCGGTCGACGCAAGAAAATAACTTATTACATACTCCTGTTTCAACGTTTCGACTCTATGCTCCTGAATCCTCTTCACAAAATTTATTTTACAATATGTGGAAACCAAACATTAATATATACACATTACTATGGCGATGGAAATGTTTTTCTCTTTTTTTTCTAATTTATGAGAGTTCGTATATTTTAAAAAATTATCTGCATAGCGCATTCAGAATAGCGGTGCTGGTTTTTCTAAAAAAATAAAACCAAATATATTTTCTTAATCTGATAGCTGTCATTAAACATGGCAGTTTTTTGTTTAATTTTTTATTTTTATAAAATGCCGGCCGTGTGAGAAAAATCATTTTTTTTGAAGTTCTTTTTTTCATTCAAGGGACTTTAAGAAATAGTCATATTTTAAATTAAAAAAACGAAGGCTACGCTTCACGATGGCTAAAGCGACACTGATTTAAAAAATACTGAATGCACCATGTGAAAACGATTGTTTTGTGGACCACAATGTTGTATCTTATAAGTTCAGAAGTAAAAAAATATATTTCAATAAAAAATTGGTGTAAACATAATTCAAAGTATGCTTAATAACATATCCTTCCCTCAATCCTTAAATAATAAATTTAATAAGACCAGAAAATTTAGTAAAAAACTGCTATTTTTCAGCGAGTCCCCCTTAAAGTGGCTTTTGAATCCATTTGATCCTGATTCAACTATTCCCGGTCTCCCCAACATACAATCGCCGTATGTCAACATATATGTAGATAAAAAGTTTCTTAGCGCCGAGGCAGTTGCTGGTGAGAATAGAATCCCGAACAAATCTATATAAAGCCGAGAAGGACTCTCGAATTGAAAAGTCCATGTCGATTCTATAAGCTCGTAGCTTCGGTAATAGCACTTTATGCTGAATATATATCGAAGCTCCACTGGATGAGCCGATAATATTCTTCGATTCGCACGGAGAGATTTCACCGGAGAGGTAAATCCATCCAGAAGACGTATTAGCAGAGAGCGTCTTGAGAAACTTGGCTTCAACTACTATCTTGGGTCTCGGTTTAAGTTTTAGGTAAACACACGTAAATCCCAAGGCTTTCCTAGAACGCTTAGATCGTTGCTTCGATCGAGCGTTCACTAGTGAGCTCGTTGACTTGTGAATGAGTTCACATTCTTACTTTCAATCAAAACTTGAGAATTACCCGCTCGATAATTACGTATTCGACGGTATAACCAGGAGTAATATTATTGAGGAGTACTCGAGGCTCCGATAGGATTGCCACCTCTCGTTCTCTTCCACCAGATTGATATATTGGCATATCTCACAAATCATGCATTTTTTTGTCTAATTCGAATACAGAATAAATTTAAATAAATTGGCTATGTTGCACATGTAACCGTTAGCTATACATCAATTGGTATACGGCTATTGCATATTGTTAATACGTTTTTGTAAAATTTCGAAAAAAATTCGAGTCAACGAGGAAAGTTCTGTGAAGAAGACAAGTTCAGTTCATCCCTGTTTCGGTACATATGTTCGTAATGAGTTATAAAGAATCAACTATGAATATCAAAGGTTTGTGTGTTATGCGGCTATAAGCATCCTATAGACACGATTATAGGTGCGCGCAAACGTTTGTACTTCGGCAATCCTGAAATGAAAGCCGTCTCTGTGCCCTACGGCACATATATACCTCATATGTACCTTTTAAACGTACCGTTCATCTACCAATACACCAGACGTACAAACGCGTGCCGGCTGACATTTTAATGCGAGCATTCATCACGAAAGCCAACACGCGACTTCGGCTCCGTTGACCGCGCGGTGCCCCACCAGAACCAGCAGAACCAGAATCAGCCCCGGAGCAATGGAATAAATTTGGCGAACTCTGATGCGGCATAAACGGTGCTCCCTCGATGACCGGACGCTCCCGTTTAACTGGCGCATTATTCACACCCCCGAACTCGCGGCGCGAGCTCCAATCCTCTCCTGTCCCTCCAGCAAACCAACCCCCTTCCTTTTTCATCTACGTGGCTATATGTCGTACACACCCGTATGGGTGCTGCACATCCATAGACAGGAAAGCAGGTTCATTCTGCTATCGTGCCGAGCCGAGCAAGCGACGGCTCTTCGGACCAATGCCATTTTTACCGGTTCACCATCACCATGGGCAACGAATTTACGCGAATTTACACAACTATATATATATATATATATATAAAGCCTGACCGGCGTACAGCTGTGTAGGCGGCTGTAGGAAATACTACGGACGTTTTGTACGCCGCGGCACGTACGCCCCGGTGAATATGTGCGGGCATTTTCATCCGCGTTGCGCTCAAATATCATCAAATAACCTTTTCCATGGCATTCCCGGAAGGGAGAGCGGGGCATGGATTCACGAATTAAATAAAACTAATGTCAATTCGATCATGGTTTACACATTTGGGTTCTGATATTTTTGTTGTGAAAAGGCCATTTATATGGTGTTGATGTTTCAGCAATTTCAGAAGGAACAAGCCTTGCTTCCTCGCAATTTTCTATCTTCGAGGAAGCATTTTTTTTACAAAGCTACCTCTATGAGAAAGTATGTTGAGCAATTTTGGCTTCCTCATAGAGGAAGCTTTGTAAAAAAAAAAAAAGCTCTGTCAAAGATAGAAAATTGTGAGGAAACAATTTGCAAGGTTCTACTTTGCAGGATTGTTTGAGCTCGAAAGACGTTTTTCAAAAATATACAATATGTCATCAAATTTGAAGCGCTCGACCGTTCTGCGTCAAATTTTCACTCATATTGAAACTAAATATGCAAAAAATTGCGAATTTTTATTTTCGTGACGGCATTTTTTTCCGTTTTATTCATCAAAATGTGAATTTATTCCGACATATCGACAGTTCCTTTGACTAAATTCAACATTAATAATCAATTATCATAAAATGGGATTTACAGGAGTTTACAGGAGCTGAAGTCTTTGCAGACATTTAAAGAAAAAATTGAAATTGCAATAAAATTGTACATACACAGACACTTTTCTCGTCGTTCTGGACCATTCTGAGTATGCTGACATGAAAATCTCGAAACAAAAAACATTTCACGAAAACAAAGCTTCCTCTATGAAAAAGCAAAAGTAATAAAGTTGATTACTGTGTTAAAAAAGTAAATGTACTTTTTACGAAATAAGAATAAAAACACGGACTTTTTAACGCGCATTACATTCAAATATCTCCCGCAATATTGGAGGCATTGTTTCTGGACTGAATCATTATTTTTTCTAATTATATTTTTTACGCTCATTTTCGGCACCATTAAATGTACCGAAAATGACAGAAGGAACATAAATTCGCGAGCATTTTCATGCACGTTGCGTTCAAATATCACCAGCAATATCCCGGTTAACCTTTCCATGATTTCATGAATTAAATAATATCAATGATAACTCGATCATTGTTCAAATATTTGAATTCTGCACTTTATCATGAAAGCATCCTTTACATAGTTTGATGTTTCAATAATTTCTCATTACATATAATTCGGAAGCACCCGCAGGAATCTGTATCGTATCATTAATATCCACGAGTGCATTATTGAAAGTACACAATGTTGAAAATAATCTGGTGACGAAAATTCACGTGATAAAATCATAGTTGACATTTTTTTAATTGGTAATTTTCGATCAATTTGAAATTTGAGAGGGCCATGCCAATTGATGGCATGTCGAAAATAATATATTACAGTGAATACAATATTATGATTTATATTAAAAGAGCTCTTCTGGACACAAGTGTACTTTTAATAAAAACACATTTAATTTTACTAATAACGATTGTCTTTGTAAGAATAATTTTCCTGCACAGTAAAAACCAAATGGAAAATTGTATAGTTTCATCAGAAAGTACACGAACGACCACAGAAACTTTACATTCATTCGACACCATTTTTTTGTCAGCCTAGTTTTACAAAAAAAAAGTGAACTATACGAATAATGTGCAGGAAATGTTTTTTTTATTTTACGAAATATTTTATGTCATTTTATAAACAAAAAGAAAGCGCCTCATTTCTGATTACAATATAATGTAAATTCGAAAAATTTAGGAAAAAAGAAAACAAAATTTGTATCACTTGTGTATCAACAAATAAAAATGTAAAGTACTTTATCATAGACACCTTGGAAAGTACCTTTGATTTGTTTTTTCTTCACTTTTTTAAATCCCCGATCAAATTCCCAGTGTGCCAACGAAAGGTCTAAAATACATGTGTACTGACGGAGGATTACGTCCGGACTTCTTGAAATAAGTGAGCGTCTACTGTATATATATATATATATATATATATATATTTCGCTGCTGTTCGTCTCCGGAGACTGCGTGTTTATCGAGCTGCTGTCATCGCGAATCCTGTCGAAGATCGCATTGTGTCGACAGCTCCCCAGAGATCGTGTTGAGTGCGGTGATAATGTTGTAGTCTGTTTCACCGTTTCATAAGTGTAGTGATCGTATAAATGTGACTGCAATTGCACCAGCATACCCAAAAGATCATCAATAATGTGAACAAAATTTATCTACAAATTGATCGTGACATTTTTTATCAGGTTGGCATTTAAAAAAATCGTAACAGCGAAAAAAATAATTTTTCGATCGGTAACAATAGCGTTATACGTTCAAAGTATCGGACATATTTACAGCTCGCATCTTATATAGCAACTGGCCTTTATATTTGGAGAAAAAATTAATTTTCCTTCCTCATAGAGAAAGCTATGTTTTCGCGGACATTTTTTCTTCGAGATTTTAATATCAAGATACTTAAAATAATTTAAAACGTGGAGAAATGCAATTTTTAGCCGGCGCCCGAATGTATGTACGTGCGTGCGTGCGTGCGTGCGTGCGTGCGTGCGTGCGTGCGTGCGTGCGAGCGTGCGTGCGTGCGTGCGTGCGTGCGTCGAAAAGAATAACTGCCACAATTTTTCGGCCATCCAGCTAAAACTTTGCATGCGAGTCGAGTTACCACTAAGTTTGTTTGGTATTGAATTTACCTCAAATCGGTCGAAGGATTCGAAAGTTATCAATATTTACTTTTTTCACATTTTTTTGAAAATGCTATAACTCGAGAACTGTTCTAGTAACTGATCTAAAATGTTGCATAAAACTTAAATAGGATGTGCTAATGTTTTAATACTAAATTTAAGCAAAATCGATAAAGTAGATTTTATAGAAATGTGCATTTTCGACATTTTTTTCTTAAATGACAAAAATGTATAAATGCAAAAAGAAAATGAAAAAAATGATAAAGTAGTTAAGATTTTATACAAATTTCCATTTTCATTTTATTTTTTTCATTGAAAATGCTGTAACTTGAGAACGGTTCATGCGGCTGATCCAAAATTTCATGAAACTTGAATAGAACGAGTCGTTGTTTGATACTGAATTTGGTGAGCATCCAACAAAGAATTAACAGAAATTTTAATTTCTTTTTTTTTTTTTACAAAGCTTCTTCTATGAAGAACCAAAAATTGATCAACATACTTCCCCGTAGACGTAGTTTTGTAAAAAAAAAAAAAAGCTTTGTCAAAGAAACAAAATAATCAGGAAGCAATTTGCAACGTTCTACTTCGCAGTCTTTGTTCACTGTATAATTGAAATGAAAGTTCTTACGTATCATAATGAAAATATTCGATTGACCTTGATCTGCGGTTAGGTTTTTTAACAAAGGAGAAATTCTTTGTATACATATACTGGGTAGCAGTTAATGTAATGTTTATTTTTCATTCGCTCGCTGGTTTAACAGTAGGCATTGGGGAAAGAGGCCTTTGTAGCTTTTTTCCTGTGCTAGGGGCTTTCATTTGGCCGTTACGCGGGATGGCGCGAGAGCATTGCCCTCCTTCGCGCTTTTGTAGCTTGAGTAATTAAAACATTTTGGCGCGTGAGTGCGGACAAGGGATCCCAAAAGCTCGCGCGACTCGACTTCTCGTGTGCTTTTGTACGTTACGGAAGATTCATTCTACCTGCATAACTCCCTCTTGCGTCTCCGCACCGCGACTCGCGGCCTTTTCTCAACCAGTCAGCTCATGAAAGAGATATTGTGTAAGGGATTTTATTATAATAACTACCGTCTCCTCTGTGTGACGCACGAATTTGTTATCTTTATTAATACTCGTTATTAATTATAACATTGAGAAAAGCGTTATTTTTCACAGCTGATTTTACTGTGATTTCCTTCCCTAAAAAAAAAAAAAATAAGAACGCAATGTGTGAAAAAACTGGAAAGAAGCACATTTACATAAGAGCAGTTATATATAATTATAAGTTGCGAAATAAATAGAAAATATGTATTTCAAAAATTATTTGTTTTAAAAAAATCGTAGTTAATTAAAAATGTGCAAAAAAATTTCTTTTAGAATTATTGCTTTTCAGAGTTATGTCGATCCTATAAAAAATATTGCAGACTCTAGGCAATCTCAGAAACCAAGTGTCATCATATTATTTCATGAATTTGTAAAAAAAAAAAAAAAAGTTAACTGTAGTACATGGCGAGTTTATACCAAAAGTTAAATGTCATTTTCAGTCCGGAGTTTTTTAAGTTCTTGTAAAACTATCTTTTACATATATTTAATTTCCATTAAAAGCTCTGACTGCGCTTATTATTACGTTGAAGTATAATTGTGGCAAATTCCATGAAGCACTAACGTCAAGTGTTACAGCAGTAAGGATAAACGAGATTCACAGTAGCATATACTAGCCGAAAGTCGCGTAATGAAAGACATTAGAACACCCGTTAGTTGTTGGAAAGACAGCCATAGAGAGACAAAGTGGCCTGTTTCACGTTGCCTGTCACGCATGGCAATAGGACAAATGTAACGAGCCTGCCAGGGCTAATTAAACACAGTTGGTGAGACAGGAGCCTTTAAAACGCCCCCTAGTGCCTGCGACGATGCATCGCAAAATGCTCGTCTCGTTGTCGTCGCTCCGTCGACAACGTCCTCGACGTGGCGCTTTCTTCGCGCGCGAAAACAACGCCCTCAGATCCTCCAAGGTTGATTAATAGTTTGAGCTTGCTTTTCTCGACGGCTGTAGCGCTATCACGCCATTTTCTTCATACCTCGCGTCCGGAACGCAAACTATTTATCATTTCACCGTTTCCTGTGTTATCAATTCTGCCGACTAACTGTAACGAGACCCTCCGTATATGCCTGCTTTACTCCGAGGCTTCCTTAATTTTCTTTTTTTTTTCTTTCTTTTTTTTCTTTTTTTTTTTTTCTAAGGGAACCGCAAAACCGTTGTGCGGTTCGTATAACAAATTGCGCTCTTTCACAACTAACCTCTCTTTCCTGCATCGTACCTTAGAGTCTCGTAATAGAGCTCGGAGTAAGTTTTTTTTTTTTTTTTTTTTTTCATTCTTTTTCTCCCAAGAAAACGAGTTTATCGCAAAGGGAGTAAATTAATTTTATCGTACGACAACAATATAAACGCGAATGTTGCACATCCCGTGTATATATTTATAAAATGTGTAAATGCAAATGGCAATCGATCAAACACGCCTCGTGCGACATGAAAAAGAATAGTACATCGGAAATACGTATTTATGCCACACGGTGCGATAATAGTACATTGCGATACGAGTGCGATCAAACTTTTTCTTGACGAGTGTGAGTTTGCAGCACGCGCCGAAGGCGAGTGTTGTAATCGCACGAGATCAGAAAATGTTTCTCGCACGAGTTTCGGATAGAACTTTATGCCACGCGGTGCGAGAAGTGGGCACTTCTCGCACTAGTGCGATAAAGTTCTATACGAAACTCGTGCGAGAACCTTTTTCTGATTTCGTGTGATTGCGTTCGTGTCAAGAAAAAGTTCGATCTCACTTGTATTGTATGCCACGCGGTGTGCTATATTCGCTTCGTTTAGCGTGCGAGAAGTAGCCACTTCTCGCACCAGTGAGATAATAGAAGATTACGATACGAGTGCTATCAAACTTTTTTTTCACGATCGTGAGTTTGCAGCACGAGCCGAGGGCGAGTGTTGCAATTACACGAGTTGACGATTGAGAATAGTTTCTCGCACCGCGTGGCATAAACAACTTTATTTCGGTACAGGAATGGCTGCTTTTCCGCACGCCCTGCGTGTGTAAAACTCCCATTATCACACCTTGTGGAATAAAGTATCATACAATACTTGTGCGAAGCACTTTTTCTATCTCATGTGATTGCAAAACTCACACTCGTCAAGAAAAAGTTTGATCCCACTTGTATCGTAATGTACTATTTCGCCCTCGTATCATAATGTACTAATTATGCCACGCGATGCGAGAAAATTGTATACGAAACTCGTGCGAGAAACTTTTTCTCGACTCGTGTGATTGCAAACAGTCGCCTTCGGCTCGTGCTGGAAACTCGCACTCGACAAGAAAAAGTTAAATCGCACTCGTATCGTAATACGCTGTTATTACAGCGTTGTTATAAAATATACATCGATGATTGTGGAAAAAAAGAGTAAGAACAAAAGATTTTATCGATGTTGCGCCAATTCAACGCACTTCGCGGAAGGAGAAGATGGCGTTCGTATTTTTCCTTTACGATTTCAGACCTATTCGCGAGGAGAGGATCAAGTTGGACTTGTTACCTTTACCATATAGCTCTTATTCTTGGAAGCCGGTAAATAAATCCGTGGAAAATGTGTCGCCGCAGCATTAACATTGCTTCACCGTAGGAATCGCATTTTCTTTTTACAACCCTAGGCTCCCCCTCTCTCTCTCTCTTTCTCTCTCTGTCTCTCTTTGTGTTTTGCTTGGCGTTTTTATGCTCTGGCATAAAATGTCGTGAGTTGCAAACTGGTGCGCTCGGAAGCTTGAGAGAAAAATAAAGAGAGAGAGAGAGAACGAGAGACGAAGAGCTCGGTGAAAATGCGACAGCGGCGCGTGCCAATGACATTTATGAAGTCGTGTACTTCGGTGATGCCTCTTGAATCTTCGAGTTTTCTGACACACCTGCTTATGTGATTATCATATCACGTCTCATGGGGACTTAGAAAGATCTGGCCCTATACGGGAGGTTTCATTGGGGACTTGGGGAAATATCAGATCCCTGTCCTCTACGGAGAAGTGGCGAAATATATTATTTGTAGTTTATTGAAAGTCACAATAAAATTGAAAAGGGATATTTACAATCAATACGATTTATTATGTATGTTTATTAGGGTTGTCCTTATATAAGGGGTTTGAAAAAGATTTCATGTTGGAGATCACCAAAACGCCTTCAAATGCTAAAAAAAGAATGCCCTAATTTTTTCAGATTTTCATTTCATTCCCTTCGACTCCCCGTTTGAGCGAGAATTTTCAAAAGATGCAAAAACATGCTTATTCACTATATCTCGTATGCAATTTAATTTGAAGGCTAATCATAGGCGAAAAAAAATCCATATTCACGAATATTCAGTGAGATTCATCTTTTGATCAGTGAAATTTAAAAAAATGATAATGAATGAGATATCCCATAAAAAACGTGTGCTATATTAATTTGTTTTTTTTTTTTCAACATAAAAAATGATGAAATTAAGTAGAAAAATCACATCTGTTTTTGTATGTCATCGACTTTGACGTTACGTTATCGCTGACATGTATGTTATTCCATTACAGTGGTGACTAAAGGAATGTAAATTTTTCACTTCAAACATTTTTCTTTGTTCATTTCATACCCCAATGGAAAAATAATTTTTTTTTGTTGTCAAATCTTAATCATACTGGTTATTCATTTAATTTTCGTATTTCCAAAATTATGCTATTCATTGATTGAATTATTTAACATTTTATATAATAGTTTAAACAATTAACTTTCAGCAGGTTAAAGTTTCTTAAAGTTTCTTTTTTTTCTTTCAATTCTTATCGCGTTACAAAAATCGCGTGTGGCTTATTGCGGAAAGTCCTTGCTAAACCGGTTGTTGGCGTGTCTGCTTTAACGCCAACTTGTACTACTGACGGCCAGCAGGAGCCTGCGGCGAAAACTGCTTTTATCTAGACGTATCATCGATTTCAATTACGAGACATTAAAGCGGACTATAAATTGGAATTCCTTAGCTGTTTCTGTTCCCACCGCAGTCTATATATATATATATATATATATATATGCGCTCACAGTAGCTTTCAAAGCCAAATAACAACAAATTGAAATATTTTGATTTGGATTTTTTTTGGTTTTTAGTCAATCTCATCCAAAAATGAGATGAAAATTTTTTCATCCAAAATCCAAAACAAATTACGTACATTTTCTTTCTTTGAAATAATCTCAACAAATCGGACGACCTGTAGAATACAAACAGGACCTTCCGATTGTAAAGGGTGCTCAAAAGCCCTTCTATTTCCGAGAGGGATAAACTTACATCCTTCTGATTCCGAGAGGGTCGGCTTACACACATCTGATTTTCAGAGTGAATCTACGCTCTACCGATTTTACGAGGAGAAGCTGGGACGGATGATTAAATAACTTTCCAAAATATCTGTTAAAAAATGTTTATATAACTATACATGCACGCGTTTGGCTATATTTGGCAAACCATTTCCGAAACCTAGCCGTTTCAGAAATTGATGTTGGTAATGCTCTGTGCAGCGTGAAATAGTATTGTGAATGTCGATCCAGGTGGAACATCCGATATCTCGGTCGCTCGCTCGTATACACATACATCAACGGTTATCGCATTTTGACGGGGTCGTGAGGAGTCAAGTATACAAGATAATCTATATGGAGTATTCTACACCGACCTGGGTCTGACCCTCGACCTCTCCGATTTCGTTTCGTTGGCGATCTTTTGTGATGTTCTCACAACTTTATGGAGCACTCAAAATAGTTTTCATTTTTTTTTTTAAATTAATTTCGATGTTTGGATATGAAAATATTATTAGCCCGAATTGAAAAATCTGAATTTTTTCCCAAAAATCCCGTAATCAGATATAAAGATTTTTAAGTCTAGACCCAGAGTGGGCCGACATTTGCTTGTATTTTTTTCGGAGTTTTTCTCGACAAAAAAAATCAAAAACCTTTTTTAAATATGAAAAAACATTTAAAGATATAGAACCTGAAGATAGATCACTGTCAACTGTGGCTAGAACGTTTTCATATGTTTCACAGGTTTTTTGCGAATTTTTCCAATTTTTTTTGTCGTTTTTGCAAAGTAACAAAAAATCAATGATAAATAAAAAAGAATTTGCATTTTGCTTCCTCATTGTTCAAGTTTGCCCATAGAGCATTGCTCGACGAAGTACATTGGTTTGTGTTTGGCTTCCTCGTAGAGGAAGCTTTGTAAATTATAAATATCAACAAAATTTCCATTATGAGAAAGTTAAATGAATCTTTTTTTTTGTTGTAAAAGCATTCCAAAGACTAATCCGTTCATAGTCCGTGATCATTTACTGATCATTGAATAACTTCTTCACTCCTCGAAATAATAAACCAGCTGTGCAACGAAAACACACTTTTTTTTTGAAGATGTCAAAATGTCGTATAAACTGGATTTTTCAACCAACCCTCACCAAATTCTAAATCATACAGTTTTTTATGTTATTCTACCACTGGAGAACATTTTAGCCCGAGAACTCAAAATTTGCGAAAGCTAGAGAGCAAACACACGTTTTTTCGGTAAATAAACAAACAAAAAATTCTTGCCAAATCTTCATCTGTTGACCGATTCTCACCAAATTTAGTACCGAAAGTTGTTCGATGTTAGTCCACTTGTATGAAAAGTTTCAACCCGGCACCTTGAAATTTGGAGTAGCTATAACGGAAACACACTTTTTTTGAAAAAAAGAAAAAGTCATAAAAATCGTATTTTTCAATCGAACCTCAGCATATTCGAACTCATCCATCGTTTGATGTTTGTCTACTATTGGAAATTTGTTTAGCCCCATAACTCAATATTTGCGGCAACTAGATCGCGAACAAACTTTTTTCGAAAAATTCAAAGTCTCGTAAAATTTGAACAGGAGTCCCAATTATTTTGTAAATTGTCCTAAATATAGAGTCCCAACCACTCTATACTTGTATGCCAAATTTCATCCCAATCGGTCTAATCATCCTTGAGTTATAGTGGTTTGAATTTTGGAGGCCTGACACACACATACACACACACGTACATCCGGACATTTTTTCTGAATATGTTTTCCAGACGTTTTGAGACATTCTGAAGACGTTTTCATGAAAATCTCGAAAAAAAAAATTTCACCTTAACAAAGATTCCTCTGTGAGGAAGCAAAATGAATGAAAACCGGCGATTAAAGAATTTCATACTATTTTCTTTAATTCTATGCCCAATATTAGTTCTAGTTTGTCATGAGAAAGTTTTTTTTTTTGTATAGAACAATAAAAACATGTATGCGAGATTTCAGGGTCAGATTACATTGGTTTTTACCATTTTAGTGTGGTAATGAAAATTTGCAAATATTTTTATTAACAATGAAGTTTTGAAGGAAAATTAAGGGAAATAGAACAGCCTTGTCAATATAGATGATCTCCGGAGCTGACAGTTCCTGTGGTTCAGCTATTAGTATCAAGAGGGTGGAGTTTCGCGTGATCTCGATAAACAGCAGTGTTAATTATACTAGACGTTATCTAATTGTAATTAATCCGATGCTCCCTAGTGAACTACATGCCAGTATTAATTATTTCGGAACTCGCAATTATGTCTATTGTGTTCAATTAGCGTCCCAACAACATTCGAGCGGAATAGGTTCCCTACCTTGCTCTTGTCGAGGTTTAAAATATTTATTGAGTCCATCGCGTGCCCATTTCCGCACCCTACTATCGCTGAGTTCTATTTGTCAAGCCACGCCCAGTCATCTTCGATTTTCCATGCATTTTAATCACTTTATTGAAGAAAAAAAGAAATTACTATCACAAAATTACTGCCACAAACACATTGTTCAAGTCTAATAACGGATTCAAAACTTTGATCTAGTGTTATCCTCGTGTGAATCAAATTTGATCCAAATCCATCGAAATTTGTTAATTTCTTTTTTCGCGGCAAAATCGAAAGTCAAAACCATAGCGGCCGTTCCTTATACACTAAATTCATGTTTGATAATCAATAATCGTGAATTCACATGGAAAAATGCAGTCAGATACCTGAGAATTTAAAAAGTTGGAATGTTTTCACAGATATTTTTAAAAAACTTGAAATTGGAATAAAATTAGAACCAATCTATTGATTCTCGTCAAATCTTGCAGCAATCACGATTTAATGTTAGTCCATTCGTGTAGAAAATTTCAATTTCGTAATGTAAAAAAAAAACTTTTACATTAAAAATCACTTAATAAATACAGTTACAATTTGGTACGCAAATAAAACAGGGAAAACTTTCTATGTATTGCAATTTCCTTTAAGCTATATGTGAACTGGTTAGATTTCAATTAAAACTTTGCAATAAAGTTTGTTAAAAATCCAGAAGAGTTGGCCCCTGAAATGTCAAAAAAAGAAAGTTGCAAATTAGCTTCCTCATCATTTTTCATTTTGCACAAAGCTACCTCTATAAGAAAGCGTTGATCAACATACTTCCTTATAGATGTAGCTTTGTAAAAATCGAAAATAATCAGGAAGCAATATTCAAAGTTCACTTTGCAAGCATTTTTTTTTTCTTTATGTCTCACACTAATTTCATGTGGCAGCGAAAAAAAAGTTGACAATTACATCGTCATAGTACTTCCTCTCTTTTATTTATCACAGTCTACCCAGTTCCGTTTGTGTGGAAGTATATTTGTGAAAAAATGGAAAATCGCATAAAATCCGAACGACTGAATCAATTTCGATCAAATTTAATACCGATTATACATCTATAATAGTTCAACTTTGTACCAAATTTTAGACCGATATCTCAAAAATTATGGAAGCTAGAGCGCATACAGACATTTTCGAAAACATTGAAAATTGTGCAAAAAGAAAAGCACTGCGTATGTTTCACGAAAAACTGGAGAGACCATAGGGCATCGACCCCTCAACATGTGTGCCAAATTTCAGCTTCATCGCTCAATCCCTTATCAAGTTATGGCTTGCACACACATACACACATACATCCGGACATTTTTTCATAATGTGATTTCTCGACGTTTTGGAACATACTGAACACGTTTACATGAAAATCTCGAAAAAAAAAATGTCACGAAAACAAAGCATCTTGAGGAAGCAAAATAAAACAAATCTTTGAACCACCTTACAATACATGCATCTTTTATGAAGTTTCTTATGTAAATTCGGAACAAGCCAGTCGTCTGACTGTGACTCTGAAACTTTTAACTCAGTTTCATATTTCTAGACGGTGGTGTATATACTGTCTCTAAGGCAATTAGTATTCGATCTGTCGAGGGCGTAAGAGGTCTGTGGGTTTTCGCTGAGAGCGCTTTATTCCCAACGCTGCTTCCAACATCGCCAGTAGTACGAATATATACATATACATATATATATAGTATAGCACACATTCACATAGCCAAGGAGGGACTCTTGTTTTCGCGGTGAATATCGGTGTGACGCCGCTTCTGGAAAATTAACGTTTGTGCTTCCTGCGATAGTGCTACACACTTCCTGGTTCCACTGGTGAGTTATGCATTTGCGTTCTATGAAAAGCCCCCCCCCCCCCTGAACTAACACAGAGAACGCGTGCAACGCAGCGCAGCTTCCATAGTCCGGGTTTGGTCCAACCGGTCCGACCCAGCTTCACGACGCGGTCCCGCTCGCGCCTCTATCATTTGTCTTCCTCCAAGATAGAAGCAAACTTTCAAAGACCTCTCCAAGTTGCGTCCCGTGAGCGACCACAGTTACGAGAGTCTCCTAAATTTTCTCATTGTTGGATTAATGGTTTTCCTTACAGATTCGAAGGGGAACAGTCTTTCCGTAAAGCCTTCGCGTTTCTTCATCATAAAACGTACCTGTAACTTCCACAAGACATACCTATTTGGATCAGAAATACTTTGAATATATTATATTTTTATAGATGATACATTGTTTCGTTAGGGGCACTGAGTGACCCAACAATCATGGAAATTAAGTGGTGCAGTAGTTGCACATATAAAAACTGTTATCTTGATAAACATATAAAGAATGAAACATTATTGTAAGTCGATTTTTTTATTTTTTTTAAACTAAGTTCTTCGATGAAAACATGTTTTATATTTTTCACTTGTTGTAAAAGTTCCGGTTGCACCAATGAACAAAATAAGTTTAAAATAAAAACAAATCATTATTTAATTATTCAGTATGAAAGAAAAAGAACGTATCTTCGACACAATTCCATCATTTCTTTTTTGCCGCGACTTGCTCGTATAGCTTCTCTGTGATATTCCCTCTCGAAGCGACCAATCTCGTGCTGAACGTACAGCGACTTGGTAATTAAATGCAAGTTCAAAGATTCTGTCTCTCGGGCGGTCTGTACGAACATTTAATTAGCAATTAATTGGCATTTGTGAGAGCGATCCTTTTTGCAGCCTTAGAGTGCACCAAGCATCGTACTCGTCACGAGGGTCCTCCTCTCTCTTTCCTGTCCGCAGCAACGATCCTTTCGTGGCTTTGTCAACCCTCAATGTGGTTCTAGTCGTGAACACGGCTTTTTTCATTCTAGTTTTCACTAGTGTTCCGTTTAAAGACAAGTTTAATCTTGAGCTTCAAGAATATTCCATCACTCTACCATAGTATGAAACTTTGCGTAATTAAATATCACGTAATTATTCAGAGCCATAACGTCCGGCAGATAATTGCGAAAATGCTCAGACGCCCATTCGCGTCCAGACACTGTACAAATAAAGCTTTACCCCGTTACACTTGCGTACACGAACAAAATACGACAAACTCCGCAAAATGAAAATCCTACGAGTATCCAATTATGCTCGCACTCAAGTCCCTAAAGGAATGCTCTTTTCGGATCTACGCACACCAACGAGAGGCTTCAACACACTCCATAAACTGCGGCCCTCGAAGCACAAGCTAAAGTTTCAATTGCCTTCTGTCGAGTACATTCAACGATATGATACATTCCTATTCGTTCTCTTGAAATTCTGTGTTTCTAATATCATCGTCGTATGCGTAACAGCGAGGATTAAAGCCCTTGCGAATCCTTCGAAGAAATAATTAATTCAAAGTCACGTTTTAATTGTGCACTTTGTAAAGAAAAATGCATGCCAAAAAACAAATAAAATGTCTTTTAAGTCAATCGTGCAGAAAAGTGCACTTTTCTGCACGGAGGACTGTGAAAAATAATTTATTTCTATCTAGCCGGTTGAAAATCTGCAGTTGGTAAATATTGTTGAGCGATATTAACACTTAAAAACAAATGTGTAATAGAGTCACATGAATTAACGCTTGGCTGATCGTCTGGGGCGGCGTATAATCTCAATCGGGTGGATTTCGCACGACTGTGAAAATGAATGGCTTATCAGCGGCAACCGCGTCTAACGCGTATTACGTGCTCGCCAAAATTACCGCGGACGAACGAGACGAGCGCGCGCGAGAGAGAGTTGCCAAAACTTCCGTTGACTCGTCAATTTTCCCAAATTACGAGGTTCGAAATGGTTTTCCAAGCGTGCCAAGCAATTGACCGTTTGCCTGTGAGGGGTTAATAGCGGAGGGCCTATTACCGAAGCAGTAATGGTGATCAAAGTTTAATTGCACCCTTATCCACTGGTTATAACTGCTAACAAACTCCAACTTTCCGTCAGCATTGGTGGATCACTGAAGGGTGCATTAGTAGTGCGGCCACGACATGTGGAACATCGCGACGGTACTTCACATATTCATGATTTTTCGCAATAGAATGTTCCTCGCACACGCCACTCATCGCCTTTATACTTTCTAATAGCATCAGAAGGGCGAACGCCGAGTTTTATACATTTTTGTTTGAGTTCCAAACGCGCCCTTTTTATTTTAATGCTAATTGTATTTTCAAAAGAAAATGTTAAAAGTGAAAACCAATTTTTAAAAAATTATTTTTGTTGGTTCTTCTTTTTTACAGAAATAGCGATTTCGATATTGCCAAATAAAAATATACAATAATCAAAGTCCAAAAATGTTCTGTTACCTTTTTTATTTTTATATTCATTAATCTCTTTTTCGTGATTTACTGACGTGTCTTGTTTTTTTTTCAATGGAGTTACGAGTTATGATTTTTATTTTTCAGCTTAGAATGTTCACGATGATTTTAAAAATATTGTCTTGTTTTCTAAAGTTGGACGATCTCTATCAAACCAAGCGGCCTCGAAAACATCAGATGTAGTTTCTAAATCAGTATATTTGACTATAAAATCTGTTATATTTTTGAAGGTACATTAAATAAATATTATTAACTACATAAAAAAAACAACAAATTTTTATTTTTTATTTTGGGTAACATGAATATTAAGACCCAGATATTGCGAGAATCATTAATATTACTGAATACAACAAAAATGTTGATTTTTTGTTTGTGCCAGTAAATCTAATTTAATGAACCTTCAAACATATAACAGAGTTGTCGTCGCTTTCATCGTCGCGTCAAAATATAAGTAAATAAAGCCGACGAAAAGTAACCCATTTAAAATTGAAAGAAAGCCTGCAAAGTAGGACTTTGCACATTGCTTCTTTATTATTTCTTGCCTTTCGCAGAGCCACCACGAGGAAGGATGTTCATTAAATTTGGCTTCCTTATAGAGGAAGCTTTGTGAAACGTTCCGTTTAATAAGGAAGCTATGTTTAAAGTCTTACTTTGCAGGCTTATTTAAGGTGAAATCACGGGAAATCATAGAAAACGTATTATTTCTTGTAACATTTTTTTTCTTTCGGTTATCCTCTAGTGAATCTATTGGCAAAGTTACAAAGAGAAAGCACTACTCGGGCCGACCAATCTTGGTCATAACACTTCAGTAGAAGGTTTGAGTTCAATAGCTTGACATTTTTCCCTGCTGGTGTTCTTTCATTGTTTCGTAGTTTATTTTGCAAAAAAAAAATTGTAATTTTTTGCCAGATTCAACAATTTCATGAATTTTAATTAAATTGTCCACAATGAATTGATAGTTGCTCCACATGCTCTTCAAATTTAAACCTAACATTCTATGCCATTCTGGAGTTATAAGAGATTCATATTTCTATAAAAAAGTAAAATGAAAAAATGTTAACCACTTCATCGATTTTGCACGAATTCAATAGAAATTGGTCTTCACTTCATTTGTATACAAAGTTTCGGTCCGATCGCTTAAAAATTGTTGAAGTTATTGCGTTCATCGGCATTTTTGAAAAAAAATACAAAATCCTATCAAATTTAAACTGCCTTAACGATTGTGACAAAAAGTGTGTCAAATAAAGGACAATGTTTGCTTTACTTGGATCTAAATGTCGGCACGATTCGTCAGGCCGTTTTTTTTTTTTAAATTTCAGACAATTTTAAGTATCCTGACATTAAAGTTAAAAAATAAGAATTCATTAGTATAAAGCTTCCTCTATGAGGAAGCAAAGAACAACGTTTTTCAAGTTCCGGAGGTGAAGAAAAAAAAAATATCAATTTGTAGATCTATACTATCGGAAAAATTCAATGAAACAAACAAAAGGAAAGCATGTAAAAACTGGGATTCATTTATCAATTTTCACTAAACTTACTGCGCATAACCACCTTTATTTTCAGAAAAGTTCGTTGCGATTACTGGTATAACTAAAAAAGAAAACAAATAAATCTGGAAACTGCCCATTCAATCTCTTGTATTTCATTCTGTTAATTATCTTCATGTTATATCAATTAGATCGAGTTTCGGACAACAAGTTACATCAATCGCACAGACGTGTACATCTTATACATCGTACAACATGATCAAAGTTACATTTGAAATATTTACAAAAAAATTAGTCGAGTACCTCGTTGTGTACTTTACACGGAATCCCGCTTGGTTCGTTGAACCCCGATACTACCCGTCCAGTTTATTCCACGTCAAAGCTCACCTCAAACTCTCATCTTACTGTAGTCCTATTCGTGTTACAAATAAGCCATCTGTTTTCTCATTATTCGAATCATCCGTCAATTATATCCAAGCAGCCGCCGGAAATAAGATGATTCAATATATCTTATACACGATTGTCATCGTGTATAGTTAGTGTTCAGAATGTAAAATTCTATTCTGAACGAACCCGTCGTTTAATTCGGAGTGATCGAAAGTTTTCGTTTTTTTAAATTCTTTCGAATATAAGTAGCTTCAAGTAAACGTTGAATGTATTCATTTGACCCGTTTCTGTTGTCTCTGACGGTAAATATCGTTTGCCGGTGGCGGTGGAAGATCTTCGTCTTCGCTGTCTTCTCCCCCGATTCGTCCTCTTCGACGTTTCGATCCCACGCTTGGGCCATCATTGCTCTCGTCAACAATCCAATGTACAGATTTAGCGAGGTCAAACAATTTCGTGTCGCAACCGTTGTCAGCGACTGGTACCGGAGCTGAATCGTAAAAAAAAAAAGGAAACATAATAAATAAGTGGATTATCGGAAAATTGATAATCCCGAATTATTTACACGAGGAATGGATCTCTGAGCTTTGACATACAATGGCGATAAATCCTACCATGCTCTGGTAATTGAATTCTGCTAAAAACGTCCATCAGTAAATCAACAGATACGAATGGACCTCTGAAGCAACCTGGCGGCGGAAGGAGAGTGCATAATTGTGCAGCAGCTGGAGGAAGAGGAAAAGAACCGCCTGGAAAAAAATATATTATAAGTCACGGTCCTTCCGATTTTTTTTGGATGATTAGATCAACCAGCGGAAGTTTTAAACCGAAAAAAAAATTAAAATTATCATCAAATTGGAACCACTTGATCGATTCTCGCCAAACTGAACATAAATCATGGTACAATGTTAATCCACTTGTGTAAAAAATGTTAGCCAGATATATTCGTATTTCAAATATCGTGTTCAGATTCACACCAAATTCAATCCTAAATATTGATATAGAATAGTCAACTTGTGAACCAACATTCGAGCATGATATTTAAAAAATGTAATAGTGATAACGAAGAAGTTCGCACACACTCATACAGACATTTTTTCTTAACCACTTTTCTCGATATTTTTAACCGTACTGAGTATCGTAGCATCATAATCTTAAATAAAATATTCACGAAAACAAAGCTTCCTCTATGAGGAAGAAAAATCAAAATTTTAGATATTTCTTTTCCAATTCCTACGATTTCGTCTCAACACAAACCTGGAACTGGATGTTCACCCGGGAGGGCATTAACTTTTGGCTTATACGGAATCATTTGGGAAAGATCCGGTCTGGGCAAAGCTGCTCTGGCTTCGACGATATCCGGAACGCGAGGCATGTTGCCAGTAGGATTTCGAACAACATTCGACACATCAACATATCCAATCGATCTTAATTCGACCGGTGTGCACGGATATAGGTCCAAAAATTTGTATCTGTCGACTAACTGTGCCGTCTCCTTTCCCTCGAATTCTTTGATTTTCTCCAGTACCGCGCTTCGTCGTTTTTCCACTTTAACAATACTCGCTAAATCGCCGATATTCGATTCGAATTCTAAGAATCGATTCCAAATGTCACTGTAAAATAGATCGACACTGTAATCTAGTTGAAAAATTAAATCGTCCGTGAGAGAGCAATGAAAACTTACACCGATTTCTCTGGTTCGAGACTTCCGGACGAAAGAACACGCTCGAATAATACTCTGGTATTATTGTCCTCTGAAAAAAAAAAAAAATTCAAATATTAAATATATGACAACCCAACGACAAATTTAAATTTCGTAATAAATTTCATTTGAATAATAATTTTTGGTTACTGAAAGTTTCGTACCATTTAAATGCGACAGATAGTCAATATAACATAATATATATTCAGGATTGTCGGCAAATTTCTTCAAGCCCAATTCGAAGATGCGAAAGGCGATGTTCTTGTCTTTGGTACAGTAATACTCCATTAAAGCGGCCGCGACATAGACGTGGTGCCGACATCGTTGATCCTCTCGCGCTCTTTTAAAAACTGTTCTTGCCGATTTTATACCCTCCGCGCGTCTAGCGAATTTCATATACTGCACATACGCCTAATGGACAATCAAGCGTTCAAATATTTATAAATGAAAGGCCTTAATTTTCCTACCGCGACATTTTATTTAAAAAAACAGCCGTGACAGAGAATTTCGCATTGCCATTTTTTTTGCTGGCCGAGGAGTACTTTGTTCAAGATTTAAGGCGATGTGCTCGCTCGGTACTACAAAACTGTGAAGCATTATTCTCAGCCACAGTTGATTTTTTCAAGTAAATAATCACTTTTAAATAATATATAAATTTATTTATATATTATTTAAGAAAAAAAAATTATATATTTATTTTCAATAATCACGTTTAACTGCGTTTCTAAATTCTGCAGTAAACCTTTATCGTTTTTTATGCGAAATATCAAACGTGGCCAACATGTAACACACCATATTAAAAGAGTTCTGAATAGATTTTTTGAAAAATGCTGTTTTTTAATGAACTTAATATAAAGTTTCTAAAATATCTCGAAGTCAAGGGCTCGAACATTAATTCATATTTAGAGACAATGTGTTAGGATAGTTTATCTTCTTGTTAAAGATCGCAGTTTTAAAAATGTATCCACTCTAAAAAGAATGAACCAAAAAGTCTTTTACAAAATGATGAAACTTTTTTTTCAAACTGTCGCTATTTTATAATAGCTTTACCCTGGAATTGTCAACAAGTGCATTTCAATATATTTGCATCGTATGTTTCTGATCAACAAATGTTGATAAGTAAATGTCCAAATGTTTAATTAATAAAATAAACTAAAAAAATGGAATTTAACAGCGTTATCAAGAAAAAAATCCAAATCGCATCTGTTCCTCAATTAAACACTAGAAAACAATTTAAAAGATTAGCAAAAATATTTTTTAAAATACAAACCAATGTTGGATCGACATCCGCTATATCGAGAAACTTTTGATATATCTGATGTACTTTCTCGTACTTCACTCGTCCCTCTTCAAAATCAGCGTGTGCAAAATACAGGAGCATATTTTTTGAGAGTAAAGTACTCGTGGCTCTTTCGAACATCGTTGCCGCTTCGTCGCTTAAATTCTTGGCAGCATTAACGTCACCTTTCTCAGTGAGAATCTTGGAGCTTAGTTCGAGAAAATGTGCAGCTTGGTGCCAAACTGCAGGATGATGTCCCAAGCAAAGTAGGCACTGCTCGATAGCGAACATCACTCTTCGAGCAACAAGGGAAGTGTCCTCAGTTCTTAAAGGATTGCTACGCTCCCAAGCTATGTATTTCTTCCATAATTCGACCTAAAGAAAAAAGTATTAATCAAATGATTAAAGTAATTCAATTAAATTAATTTATTTCTTGTTTTTGATATAACGTTATTTTAATGATACGATTTAAACTAATAATTTTAATAAATAAAGTAAATAAAAATTGTCAAGAGTATCTAAGAACGAACAAGTAATTGAATAACTGAAGAATTGAATATCTAAAAATTGAGTGTTTTAATAATCGAAAAAAAATAATAAATCATTTCGATAATACTCCGAAGTTTAGTTTTAACTGATTATCGAGCTGGAACCCCCACCAAAGAAGATACGTCCAAATCGCTCGAGACGTGACATGTACATACATCATTAGCATTAAAATCGATTCATATATATTTATTATCTTTTGTAAAATAATTTTATTAATATATTTATTATTTGCATCACGAGTGGAAACGATTTTCATCGAATTCAATGATGTTTTACCTGTTTAACTTCTTCCGGATGTCCCGTAGGTGGAACACTGGGAGCACTTCTGTTGAGTCCTCGAGTAACGGCTTCCAATTCCTTAGCAACTCGTCTCGCATTCATATAATCCCTTGATCTTTCAATAGCCATTTTCTCCGCAATAATAGGATTAATATTCTGTTCGAATGCCATGTAATCTTTCCACAGTTGTTCCATATTTATCATGGGATTGATAACACCTCTTTGATAAACCTGAAATCAATTGATACCCTCTGAATTTTGTGAAAAAAAAATTCCATAACTGAACTTATAAACTCAAACTATCCTTACCTTACGCACTGCACTTATTTTTTGATTTTCCGCATAAGATCCTACGGCCTCAACGCTTTTGAGAAACATAACGTAGTCGTTCCAAATACTATACGAATGAATGTCCATTCCGATTTTATCCAAAGCAAAATCATAAGCTTGCGCCATTTTCTCTCTAAAAAGTGCAAATTGCCCATTGATCGAATGCACCAGAAATTATTATGTGATTCGTTAAGGGTCACGATAAAATCAGTGATTTTCATTAAAGAATATTTAACTAGCCTGGCTGATATTCTTTTTTTTTAATGTAATGACTGCGGAAACGAAAAAAAAATACTCAATGGCTAAAGTATTTAGCCAAGTTTAGAATTGCTTCGCTTTAAAATTAGTGAAGTTGTAATATGTTTCAGAAAATATATTTCTTAAATACTTTTTAATTCCACTGCGTTTCACAAATTTTAAGAAGATAAAAGCTACAGTTATCTTACGCACAACTGAGAATTTTTGGAAAATGTCTGGATTACCGATTCTCTCGCGAAAGTATGCAGAATGTACGGACAAAACAATAATTATTGAAGTCCAAGCATATAAAGGGACCGAGACACTTAAAATCAGGAAAATTTAAGGTTGTAGCAATTGCACATATAAAAACTTTTACACCGATACAAATTATTACTGTGCAAGTACAAAAAATTAATCATTTTTTTCGTAATTCTTTTTTCATCAATGCAAATTTAAAAAAATATTCTACACTTATCATAGAGTTCAGATTGCACCAATGGTCCAAATTGGTTTTGAAAGGACAATTCTCTTTATGCAAAGATTCTGTCTAATTTTTAAAAAATTCCCTTGCAGAGAGAAGTTTACTACAAAAGAGAACATATTTTCTATGGACGGCCTTTAAACAAAAATTCCAAATTATTAAAAAAATAATTTGGTCCATCAGTGCAAAATGAACTCTACAAGTGCAAAATATAAGAAGTATTTGCATCAATGAACTTATAAAAAAAGTCCACTATACACATTTTTGAAAAAATTGTATATTTGCAATTGCTGCACCATTTACTTTTCATGATTTTTAGGTGATTCAGTCCTCTTAAGCTAGATGCTTCAGCAATAGGGGAAAAAATCGTTGTCAAAGCGTTACATCTTAAAGTCAACAGTACATTAAAAAAAGAATCATATCGACAAGAGAAGACGTGAAGTATTACTCAATGAATATTCTTGATTTTGACCTGATTCCTTCTCCTAAAATCTCATTTGATTACTTACTTGTACGTGGCAAGACTGGCTTTCGTTTCTTTGACGTAAGAAAGATACAGCTTCCACAATTCAATATTCAAGATTTTCATGAGGCACCTTTGGAAAAGCTGTTAGAGAAAACAGTACGATACACGGTTGCATAATTTTGTCGGAAATACCCCGAACGAGTGTGATATATGTTTATAATTACGTGTGTCTACGAGAGATCTTGAAAGAAGTTTACAAAAAAAAAAAAATAAAAAAAAAACGGGAATAGTTAAGCTTATTGCCTTACTTACCCACAAAGGCAAGTTTATTCGAACGCATACATATAAATATTACGAAACAAACTCACATAGTATTTGAAAAAACAGCGTAAGCACGAGATTAAATTATTTATTTATCTTTATTTTTCATCTATATTACACAATTCGTACGTTTTAATGTTGTAAAACTTGGGATAAATAATAATGCACCATAGCATTTATTTGCCAATGATTTATTGTAGCAAACACAGATTATTGTTCCTGGTGTTGATTATCAAAAAGAAGAAAGTATTTATATATGATGAGATAGTAATAACACAATGAAAAAAACCCCACGCAATTAAAGATTTATTTATTTGCTACAAGTGGGGCCGGGACATAGTTACGAAAAAAAAACCTGTGTGTGGGATCTGGAAATAAGTGATCCCAAGAACGATCGCAAAAATTAAGACAATAGGAAGCAGCATAAAATGACGAATTTTAAGTCAGTAACAATAATTGAACGTATGATAAAATTACGTACCTCAAAATGCTACTATTTCAGTTTAGCATCGAGGCAATAAATAAATTGTATGTGCATCAACAAATTTGTTTAAAAAATATCAGTCTGAAAATGAAAACGCAGCGTCTAGCGGAAAAAGAAGAAATTTATTTTCTGTTAACTGATGTGTAAGCGTGTCTATATTTCGTCACTTTATGCTACCTCAAGGTATAAATTCACGCATATTTGAGGACCGTTCCTACGTGTTTCCTCAAATATGCGCATTGGGAAAAGGTTGCAGTGAAAAGTTTCAAGACAAAAATATTTTTCGTTTTTTCTTTTTTGTTCCTTTGTATTATTGATGGTGAGGCACTTAAGATGAAAAAATAAAATTCACTTGTGCCTGTTTTGCCAACGGTAGAATAACGCGATAAAAACGTAAAAAAAGAACTGCAAAGTTGCGATAAAAAACAAGTAGTCTGACTTCGCGGTGTTTTTTTTTCGGCAATCATTTCTCGATGAAACACAACAAACCGCAGTGTTGCAGGAAGGAATACAAGGCTGATGCCATTCGGAAAGTTGCCTTCTTCGGTCTTGCGATCCCAACTGGCGTGTTAATTCGTTTAACACGAACTGAGACACAGAGAACATCTCGTCTTGAGAATCCATAGAAAACAACCTCCCAAACGCGTTTAGATAAGAGTAATCAATCAATGAAATAAGTGGCTCATCGTGAAGTAACATATTTTTTTATTCACCTCACATAATATGTAAAGTGCTCAGAATCACATCAGTGTGGTAATACCATAACGTTATCATTTATTAGTACCTTGAAACTATCTCGTTCTCTTTTTTCTTTTTTTTACATAAAACTAATGAAATCCAAAGTTTGCTTCCCTGAATAAACGCATCACTCTATTGAAAAAGCATATCAATTTTTGTGGTTAACATTGAAACAATTTGGTATGATAATCAGGTAAAATAGCTACTCAAATAAAACTGCGCTCACAAGCACACACTCTCATACATACAGCTGCTATAACTGAATGCTCTTCAATAGAATGATGCCAAGAATAATACATTACACATAATTACCAATGCATGAATCGCTCTGATTCAAATTGGTAATTCTAAGCAATTTTTGTCAACGTACCTTTTCCACTTTCTCAAAGTTGCGCATTTTCATCTGAAACAAAAAAAAACACACGGGGTTTTGCATGAAATCAATGTTCGGTATCTTAATTTTAGTAATTTAATCTCTCATTAATTTTAGTGTAACTTTCTTGCACATAAATGTTTAAGTATGTTGGAGCATCTAACAACTGACAAATTAATGGTAATTTAAAAAATACGTTTTATTTCTGTAAAAAAAAAATTTTATTACAAATCCCACATGCTTAATTATTCCTAAACAGTGTTCTGAAGAAAAATCTCTGAGTTTGAATATTAAAAAGTGAAGCAGAGTTTTAACCACTCATTTCTTTTGAATCCACATTATTTGCTTATTTGCTCTATAAACAATTTAATATCAATATTTGTTTCAGATTATCATACCATATTAATAAGAAAATATATTCTATATAATAAAATCTATTTTATTCATAACAAAACGAACTATTAATAAATGAAGAAAAGTTTGGAGAATTGCAGACAACAATTTTTTGTTATAAGTACATAAAAATCCATTTTTTTTTTACTTGCCTTGGTCTTGAAAGTAAATTGTAGGAGTTCATTTTTCTCAATATCATTTTCTATTTAAAAAAAAATTGAAATCCCACATTTTTCAGCAATTTTATTACCTATTTTGGAGGATAATATACATAGCAGCAAACATTTTAGACATACAAAATATATTCGTAGTCCTTTAACTAAAATAAAATAAACTAATTAAATAATTCCCCAATGGGTCTTGATCGTCCAATTTTTCAAAAGAATAAACAGATGTTTTAGTCCCATTATAATGAGTAACAACTAATTTAATTTATTTCAAGATTTTTGATAATGTTAGTGGTTCAAAAATTTCAACCACTCCTTTACCTAACATTATATAAATGATTATAAACTTTAAATGATTAACAATATAAAAAATGAGCAAATCGATGCATTCTATTTTAATCAATAAAATAAGCTATTACTTGTTATAATTGCACAAACATTATGGCTTACTAATTAAAAAAAAAAATGTAATTAAAATTCATTGCAATGAAAATTAGTATATATATTTGCTAATTTTTATTTTATTATTTTTTTTTCAAAACATGGCTATGAATAAGTTTATGTATTAAAATCATGTGATGCTCAAGCGATCCTTCTGATCAATCAATTATACCACAAAAAATTGTTGAAGTGATTTCAAAAATTGATCAATGTTTATCCACTCTCCTTAATATTGAAGACGAGTGCCAATAGCGATTACCTCTTGTTCAATGTATATCTTCCAGTAGCGGCCAGCGGATGGGAACACCGTAACGAGCCTTTCGAACACCAGACGTACTTCGACTATTGGTCTGTTTTGGGCTTCTCTGATAAGTATGCTCCATGCTTCAAGATCATACGGCGATTCGTTTATTGTTTTTTGAGCTCGTTGAAGCTTCTCGTTGCCCCAGTCCTGTGTTAAATTTTTTTTTTATCCAGTCATTAAAATTGTCAAGCAGATTTCATAATTATATCACCAAAGTCATATAAATACAGATAAAAACACTAATTAGCTGAAATTTTGTATTTTTCATCTACAATGTTAAAAATATTTGCAAATATACAGTATTTGAAATGAATGAGCCGATGTTATCAATTTTTCTTCTATACTGTTAAAAAAATTTGTGAATTTACAGTATTCTTTTAGTACTTGGAATTAATTACACGACAATTTAAACATTTTTTTCTACGCTGTTAAAAATGTTTGGAAGTTTACACTGACGAATTTTTTTTCATCAGTTTCTATATTTAAAGTAATAACATATATATAGTAAGATAAAAAAAGCTTTCATACGAAACTTCATTATACATATTTAATACAATCTACTTCAATGCTACATCTCGTATATTACGTTTAATATACCAGTTTCATGTATAAAAGTTTCCATGACCTGTAATTGGAGGTTCAAAGTATTTTCATTTTCTCAGAATATTTCATAATAATAATTGGTATTGTAGAATGGAACAAAAACAGTTAATAGCGTTACACATTTTGAGGTTAAGTGCCTGAAGCCATTTTATAAACTATGTACGTTGACTATGTTAAGGGAGTACTTACGAAATCAGTTTTTTCCTCCGCCATCGTTGATCGCTCGGGCCCCCCAGCACTCTGAAAATCCTAGCCTAACACTGAAATACAGGAATATTATTTTACACTACTTGATGGAATATGCTCTTCAATTATAAAATTATACTTCGGGAAACGAAGACGCAAGAAAACGGTTGTGCTACTACATAAATAACAAAGTGGGAATATATATTTGACGCGGCCGAGGTAGTCATTCAGTTTCAGATGTTTGACTCTTGCTCCATCTACACCAGCAAATAAACCGCTGAACCTCTGCACGCTCTGAACACAAAACTTTTCATCACTCAGCTCACTAGTTTATCGACCGTTGATCAAACACTTACGACAAAAAAAACTGCACGATATTTTTTATGCTGTGTTCTTGGAGTATTCACACAAATAGAAAAATAGTTATTTTTGTTTACTCACAGAGGGAGCTTTGTTAATCGTGCATTTTTTTTTTCTTTCGAGACTTTCATGTTAGGACATACCAAATCGTCTAAAACTAAAACGTCGAGAACAATGGTTTGGAAATAAAAACGACTGGATTGTTGTACGTGCGCGCTATTTTGTATGTGGGTGTCGGTGCAGCATGTAAAATGCCGAAGAACGGCTTTGTCAATCGAGCTAAAATTTGACACGTGTGTAGGACGGATAGACACCTTTGTTTGTGATAATTTTCGTTCATAGATCGCGTATTTTTTTCTGAACGAATACATTTTATTATTCAAATAGCAGACTCGTACATTTTTTTTAGTATAAAAAAAAATCTATGCAATTTATGATAAAATATACGTATTCCAGTATATAACAAAAGTATGTTAGTATCATTTTGTAAAATCAGTGTTATCTTTCTTTGACTTTGACTTGTTTGTTATTTTAACCATTTTTTTGTCATTATGTAAATTAAATGATAAGTAAGAAAAAAGAATTGCTAATCACAATTTTTAGTGACAAAGAGTATACAACGAGAGTAGGAAAAAAATGATTTTCTAACAAGTGCCAAAATATATTTTTTTAAATCGAAAATACGATTTTTTTTCATTCATAGAATTAAGAAAAAGGACTTATGGACGTTCGCAGACAACAACTTTTTCAAGCACACAAAATTTCAGTTTCATTTTTACTGACTGTGCGTATAGTTCTTTTTTGTGCAAAAATGTTGTATAGAATTTTTGTTATCGTCTCAAAAGTGTCTCTTATTATTTTACCAACCGCTGGTCGAACTTGTGATTAAAAACTATTCAGTATTTTTTTATAAATTCTCGCAAAACTAGTAAATAGTTTTTCTTTTTTTTATTTACGGTTATCGTATCGCACCTTATAAATACACTGCCTATTAAACAGCGATACTGTGGATTGATCAAAAGCAAAAGTAGTCTGTAGAGTATATAGAGAGTTTGACTACGCTGTGCTTTTCAGCGAGTCATTTCGTCGTCGCAGTTTCCGCAAAATCTTGGCAAAATGCCGAGGTTTTCTCGTATTCAAGAAACACACTGTTCGGTCACGATATTACCAGCCCCTAGTGTATGATGGAGCCATTCATTTCAGTATAGAGGTTGCGGTACTCATCGTACCAGAAAATATATACACTTTACGCAATAAAAGTCACTGCAGTGTAATTCGAATAATCAATTCCGCGTCTGTTTGTTTACGGCACACGTGGATACAACGGAGAACTTGAAATATTCCAGACGCCTGTGTTAATATACCAGAAAATTATGGTTAAAGAAGAAAAAGGCAGCTCGTTAACATTTTTCACGTATCTCACAAGATATAGTCGAGGTTCTGTGGATTAAAAATCTCCTACTAGTGACACTCAACAGACAAAGCTTCTCAAGTTTCTTAGTAAATACTTGCACGAGGGGAAAAAAGTATCAAGTACATGACTACAAAGAGAGATTACTATATTTTATTAATAGGATTCAAGATTTTTTTGTTATTACATCAATATAGTATAATCGGCTGATTTATAAGAAAAAAGGGAAATATTCATGCTTTGGAAGCGATGAAATTAATACTATCCCGTGTTTCATTTCAATCAATAAACTACGTGGCATTTCATTGCACTAACCTCAATTTAGAAATTCGTAAAGACTAGAGTGTTCTAGAATTGAAGCCATATTATTATTATTATTATCATTATTATAGCTTATATACAGTAAAAAACTTTTTCCATCTACTTCGATATAATTGTCATTTTCATTATTGTTAATTATTGTGTGCACATATTTCTCAATTTTTTAAATATTATAATGTAATTTCTTGCGTAAATTATTTTATTCGTCACATTTATTTGTTCCACAATTAATCCGAAATTAATTATTTCTTACGTCGCTAATAACCATGCTGTTGATGCGACGTAAAATAAAATAAATAAAAAAAAATTATTTCTTTCAGAATATCCTAATATATCGAGAAGTAAATGTTAAGATGTTATTAAACAAAAAAATCATAGTAACGGGCCATTATTTTTATTTGACATTTTTGAACGATTCTATATGAAAAAAAGTAGAACTCTGTTTTTTTTTCATATTTTCTTTGTTTTTAATAAGAACATTTATTCACTTTCGTGTGTAGATGTAAAGAGATTATGAATATAAAATGATTTACAGAATAAAAAGCAGAGAGTGTGTAAAAGTAGATCGTTTTACAATTCTCCAATAGTCTAGTCGTGTGAGACGATCTCTTGCAATATACAAAAATAATAATAATCATCGCACGTGTTATCAAATCCGCAATATACCGTATTTCCTTTATTCCGCAATTTTCGCAGTGCGGCGCAGATATTCACCCTTCGTTATCAGCCAACATATAATATGCTTCGGTTCAACGAATCCTCTGGGTGATCGATCCCGTGTCTTATAGTGCAAACTAAAGCAGCTCTTATCTTATCAAAAGTACGTCTGGTCGCGGCTTTCGCAGACAAAAATACGTTATCGTCGTATCGATACTGTGTGTAATTAAAAACACGACACGGATCTGTCCAGGGGTCAAGATTGGAGTTATCCAGCTGGGCGTCCGAATTTCACATTGCCAGCTGCTTCTTTTTAATCCGCCAGTAAAACGTCATTGCTTTAATATCAGATTGTTCATTAAAAAATGTAATCTATACTTTTTATAGCTTTTAATTTTTATACATAAACTGGTTTATTTAATGTAATATACAAGTGAAATATAAAGTTAAAGTAATTTGATCAAAATATGTTCTATATTGAAAAGTTCTGTGATTTTACCACAAGTACTTATGTATTAAATTAAAAATTTCAGTTGATGAATACAATTGTTCGGTAAATTTAATTCACCAACATTTATTAACAGTCTAAAAGAAAAAAAATCTTTTTATGCGTATATTTTTTAATTAATATTATTTTATGTAGAAAATGTAAAGTCTGTTAAATTTAAATAATAGCGTAAAAAACATTGTAAAAAGTATATTATTATAATAAGTAATAATTTTATTTTATAAAAAAAAAATGGCAGAATATATTACAAGAAAAAATGATTATACAGAATTCTGACAATTGAAACAAAATAAAATGAACAAATGATTTTACTACACTTGTGAATTAAATATAACATTTCAGTTGCTTAATAGAATTTTAACAGCAATGTTAAGTCGCCCAGATTTATTATCGGTCCAAGAGAAAAAACCTTTTTATAATTATATATTTTTCTTTATTCAATATTATTTTATGTACAAAAGGTGAAGTCTCCTGGATGCGGAAACGCTCGTCAAAGCGAAATGCCGCGATATTATCAGGTGGCAGCGCGATAAAAATGTGTGTTGTCGTCTCCAACACGTAGACAGCTGACTGATTCACCCTTTCGTCTTTATCATCTCTCCATTTTTTTTTTTTTCTCTTTTTTTTGCAAATACGGACGAGCGAAATTGTGTCGAAGTGTGCAGTCGATCGTAACTGACTCACCTCTCGGCTGATGTTCTATTTATAGTCGCATTTTTTACCGGAGTGAATTTAATAAAAGGCACACGTAGCTTACTGGGTATACTGTAGTCGTATACAGGATACACTCGGAGGGCGCGTGCTTATCTATAAGCCGGTTTTCGTTTGCATAATGATTGCGCTCCGCTGTCTCATTCTCATTCTCTCAGGAGCTTCACGAAACTGGCTTGTGTGTGTGTGTGTGTGTGTTCAGGCAAACGAGAAAAACAAAATTGGTAATCAACTTCGGACATTGAGCTTGTAATTATATTGTGAAGATTAACCCAGAAAAAAAAATCTGCTTGACGGAACTAGATTCTACTTATCGGGAATACATTTTTTTGCTTGACTTTTAGACTAGATTAGACTTTGTATCGATTTCAAGTAAATTTTTTTTTTATTAGACTTTATTATAGGAAACAACTTGACTTGTATGCCAATTTTCAGCTCGATACTTCGAACGGTTCTTGAGATACAACCGATTGAATTTTTAAAGCTCTGCACATACATACATACGAACATTTATTTCTAGACCACTTTTCTCGACTTTTTGAACAATTCTAAGTATACTGACATGAAAATTTCAATTTTTTTGCTTGGAAGTGCACCCAAAAATATATTATATTTATCCCGTCAATAAATTCGTACAACTGACTCTATGGTCAACTACGAAACTGTAAAAAATAAAACCTACAGTCAAACAGCTAGATTTTATGCTTAGAACGCTCTTTTGGTGCAGAGTATTAGATAGTTTTCAATATATTACGGCTAATACATTTTTTTATTTTTAAATCGATATTTCATTCTGGCTGAAATATTTAATCTAAAATTGATACGCTAAGCAACTTGAAAAAAAATATTAACTCTTTTTCAGATAACGCCAATGTTTTTTTGCTTTTGCTTCCTCATAGAGGAAGCTTTGTTTTCGTGAAATTTTTTTTTTTCAAGATTTTCATGTCAGTATGCTTAAAATTGTCTAAAACGTCGAGAAAAGTGGTTTAGAAAAAATGTATGTATGGATAAGTGCGTGCGTGCGTGTGTGTGTGTGACTGGGATTCAAAATTCAAACTTGCATATCCCAAGAACGGCTTTAACATTCGGGCTAAAATTTAGCACGCATGTGCGGCAGCTCGACGCCACAGGTTGTGATAATTTTGAAAAAAATTCAAAAATATGTTTAAATTTTATTTAACTCTGCAATTTTCGAAAAACGTCTGTACGCGCTCTAGCTTCACCAAATTTTTAGCTATGGAGCTAAATAATTTTTTATACATAATCGCAGTCTTAATGAACGATCGGTATTGAATTTGGGGCGAATCTATAAATAGGTTCGTTTTTTATGAGATTTTGAATTTTTCACAAAATTTACATTTTGCTCTAATTCCCGTAGAATCTCACAAAATCATCTGATATTTTCTACAGATGAAGAATAACATGTAATGCTGCTATGTACCAAATTTGGTGATGATCGGTAAAGGGCTTCGGATTTTATAAGATTTAGAATTTTTTGAAAAATGTATGTTTTCCTCTAACTGACGTTAAATATCAACAAATCACCTGAAATTTTCTACATACGATAAATAATACTCAGCGCTGCTACGTACCAGATTCGCTAATGATCGGTAAAGCGATTAAGATTTTACGTGATTTTGAAATTTTGAAAAAATTATCATTTTCTTATAACTCAGGTCAACTAACAATGAATGAATTAAAACATTTTCGAAATGAAAAATACAGATGAAAAATATTCACTGTTGCCATGTACCAAATTTGATGACGATCGGTAAATGGGTTTTGATTTTGGAGCAATTTGCGATTTTTCATGTTTTAACAGATTACATTTCCATTTTTCACAAAGCTTCCTCTATGAGAAAGCCAAAATTAATAAATAAGCTTCCTTGTAGAGATGACTTTGCGAAAAAAAAAATTAATGAGGAAGCAATGTGCAAAGTTCAACTTTGCAACTTCTTTTGGTTGTAGTGCAGAATTTATTTTTACTATTTAAAGAACGGAGGCATTTGGTTGATATATGGATTTGGATTATTTTGAGGTTGATATTGGTAGCTCGTTCATTAATAGAACGTATAACTAATTGTCGAGGACTGTTGCGTTGACGTTTCCGTGCAAGTATCGAGCATCGAATAGCGATGAAAATTTGTGCTCGCGAGCGTAGACGAACTTCCTGCCGGGTGACACGCCAGTAGACGGCGGAGGCCCGTTTCTCGTCGCGTTCACGTTACCGTGCATGATGTGTGTTCCTGCACGAGTACACCTTCCCAACATATATAGCTACATTGGACGCTCCATACACATCGATTCCTCGTGTCTCTCTTATACATATTTACCTTGATTGATATATCGAGGCGCGCTCGAGAATCAACCTTCGTCAGCCTTAAATGTAAAAAGTGAGAGGACGCGTCGAGTCTCGAATGCATCGACGCTCTTCAAGATATACCCACGCATATTCGAAAAGATTTATAAACGAAAAAAATAAATAAAAAGAAAAACAAACGATTCGATCTGTAGACTTTTAAGTCTCTTTACTAAACTCGACACACGGCTTTTTCATATTTTAGTTTTAAGTTAGCTAACATCCAATGCTTTCTACATTTTCTTTCCTTTCGAAATTTCTATACTCGAACAGGACAGAATTTTTCCACCAAGCGAGAATTGACCTTGCAAACCAATTTGGTCCATCGATAATGTATCAGAATTAAACAGTCTTCACGAACGTCTACACGAGGCTTTTTCATATTTTAGTTTTAAGTTAGCTAAGATCCAATGCTTTCTACATTTTCTTTCCTTTCAAAATTTCTATATTAGAACAGGACAGAATTTTTCCACCAAGCGAGAATTGTCCTTGCAAACCAATTTGGTCCATCGATAATGTATCAGAATTAAACAGTCTTCGCGAACGTCTACACACGGCTTTTTCATATTTTAGTTTTAAGTTAGCTAAGATCCAATGCTTTCTACATTTTCTTTCCTTTCGAAATTTCTATACTCGAACAGGACAGAATTTTTCTACCAAGCGAGAATTGTCCTTGCAAACCAATTTGGTCCATCGATAATGTATCAGAATTAAACAGTCTTCACGAACGTCTACACACGGCTTTTTCATATTTTAGTTTTAGTTAGCTAAGATCCAATGCTTTCTACATTTTCTTTCCTTTCGAAATTTCTATACTCGAACAGGACAGAATTTTTCCACCAAGCGAGAATTGTCCTTGCAAACCAATTTGGTCCATCGATAATGTATCAGAATTAAACAGTCTTCACGAACGTCTACACACGGCTTTTTCATATTTTAGTTTTAGTTAGCTAAGATCCAATGCTTTCTACATTTTCTTTCCTTTCGAAATTTCTATACTCGAACAGGACAGAATTTTTCCACCAAGCGAGAATTGTCCTTGCAAACCAATTTGGTCCATCGATAATGTATCAGAATTAAACAGTCTTCACGAACGTGTACACACGACTTTTTCATACTTTAGTTTTAGTTAGCTAAGATCCAATGCTTTCTACATTTTCTTTCCTTTCGAAATTTCTATACTCGAACAGGACAGAATTTTTCTACCAACCGAGAATTGTCCTTGCAAACCAATTTGGTCCATCGACACAATCTGAACTCTCTACGACAAGTCTAAAATATTTTTCTTTATAATTTACATTCACAATCTTAGCTACAAACAAAAAATTGCATTTACAATAATGTTTCAATTTTTTAGTGCGCGTACTCAGCAGTAATTTTTATTGCACCATTTGATTTTTAGGATTATCAAGTGACTCGATCCCCTTAATGTATCAGAATTAAACAGTTGCAGTGATTCACAATGGAAAAGCGTGAGAAGTAACAATTCGAACGTGGACTTTTTCGCATGATCGATCACTCGTGACAGTCATCGTGAGTCAAGTATATATAAAGCCGGACTAATTTACTGCATCAAAGTGCAAGTTAAATGGGATAAATAATGCAAACCGAGTGACACCCAAGTCGTGCGTACCAGCGCATATAATATAATTGAGTTTCGTGCCGCGTGGGCAATGGAATAATTTATCCTGAGCTATCGAGGCTGGCCTTAACCTTCCAGTCAACACTGAACACGTGCTTGTACAGTTGGACACGATTATACGAGGACGTCTGCCCCCAGGGCGGATAGTCACGTGTTGCCGTTACAGCTTCGAAATGTCTACCAAGATTCACGTGTCCCTATAGCTCGAAACGTAGGCTTTACCTATCGTAAACTCGTAAATCCAGTTTTTTTTCTCTTCTATTCATGAAGAAAAAAAAAATGATACGTCAGCGTTTTGCTTTGAAGTACATATTGTTAATTGGTTGGCGTGCCGAAAAGCATAGCTGAGAAACAAGCCTCTAAATCAAAGACACTTATCATCTAGCGCTCTGCCTGTCCCGCCTCTATCTAATTCCAGTATAGCTCTTTGCACTTTGTTTCTTCAATTTTCTCGCGAGGCTGACTCACGGGGCACTTCGGTCACTGGCATTTCCAGGGAAAGCTAAACGCACGAGCTTCGAGTGTCGCCAAAGCTCCCGAAGAAACTGCACTAACTCTATATTCTATACTTACAATTTTAGGGAGATGCGTCATACGGAACCTTGGCTGTCCTACAATTTTTCAGCGATGTTGGTGACCGACTTTACCGATGAGAAGAGTGAATGCAAAATAAAATTTTGCATATTGCTTACTCATTATTTTTACAAAGCTATCTGTACGAGGGCGCATCCTCGTATCTGTTTTGGCTTCCTCATCACGCTTTGTGACATTTTTTTAAAAGGTTCCAAAGTCAAATTTTCCATATTGCTTCGTCTTTAATTTTGGTTTTTCACAAAGCCACCTTTATGAGCAAGCTCATTTTTTCGATTTTGGCTTCCTCATAGAGGAAGCGCTGAGAAAAATCGATTGATGATTAAAAATCGAATGATTAATTAATGAACCAATGAAATTGAAAAAAAATGTACTCGTATTTACAGATGTAGTTCGCTCTATGATATGTTTCTAAACTATAATCTGTTAAAGTAACACATTTATATTGCTCCAAAAACCGAACCCATTTACCGATTGTCACCAAATTTGATACGTAACAACGGTGAACATTTTTCATTTGTATTTTGCATTCATAAAAAGTTTAAGTTTCATACACTGTTAATTTTTTTTTTAAATCCAAACTCACGTAAAATTCGAACTCCTTTACCGATGATCACCAAATTTGGTACGTAACAACGCTTAATGTTTTTTTCGATCGTGGAAAGTTTCAGTTGGTTTGACGTGAGTCAACTTGAGTTCATTCCAAATTCAATACCGATACTCATTTAACATAGCTTTATTTGTAAAAAATGATTTACCTCGATAGCCAAAAATTTGCGGCAGCTAGAGGTCGTACAGATATTTTTAAAAAATTACAAAGTTGAATAAAATTTAAACATATTTTTGAATTTTTGTTGAAAATCATCACAAACAAAGCTGCCTACCTGCCCTACATGTGTGCCAAATTTTAGCCCGATTGATAAGACCATTCTTAAGATATGTTGGTTTGAATTTTGAATGCCGCCCACACACACACATTCATCCAGATATTTTTCTAAACCATTTTTTTTTACGTTTTGGACGATTCTAAATGTCGCGAAATGGAAATCTCGAAAAGAAAATTGGCACGAAAACAAAGTTTTCTCTATGAGGAAGCAATAATGTCAGGAATCAAAGTGCAAAGTTCTACTTTAACATCCTTCTTTTAAGTAAATGTAAAAGTATAATGTATTTATACATTATTTCTTGCTCACATTGCACAATCTTTTTTGAACAAAATATTCACTATTTCTCATATCATTAATATTAAAATACCATATTGCGAATTCAAAAAAGTAGGGTCTTATGAAATTCAGACCACGTTGCCGATTTTCACCAGATCTGATGAAATTATAAATCCGCTGATGTTTTTTTTTTCTCTCAGGATTTGTGGAAATGATAATTGTCAAGATCGAGAATTTTCCTCCTGACTACGTTAATTCACAGTAAGTTCATCATCAGCATGAGTGTAAATCATCGCCTGAACGATTATTCAATTAAACTTGAAGATTATCAGAACACAACGATGGATATAATTCGATGGAAACATTGTTGCTTCGTCAATTGTCAATTGTCTAAGCAGAGAACAATGGTGACTGAATCGAGGTCGTCTGAAACGAAGCTCAACTTATCTGCTCCACAATACCGTAGATATATATGGTTCAAGCTTCAATAGAATCGATATCAGTCACGTGACGAACAAGAGAATTCGTGTATTTGAGTCAAATACTATTTTGGAATAAATTCAATTAAATTTTCTTTAATTTAAATAAAATGTATTTGAATTGAAGGGAACAATTTTTTTTATTCACCAACTTAATAGGATTTATTTCATTTAAATATATTTTCTTTGGCTTGAATAAGATGTATTTAAATCAAAGAAGAATTTATTTTATTGAAATAATTGCGTTCGATTAAAATAGATCTCGTATTTAATTAAAATAAATCCATTCTATTAGTGATTCACTGATAAATCTCGGTCACAGATGCAGTAATAATCATATTCTGCTGTCGTCAACAGCGTAGACGAGTTTAGTGTAACGTGTGTAATCGGAGTTGTGACCACCGTTACTTTCGAATTTATTCTATGTGCTTATATTTGTCCCTAAAATAATTCAATGCCAATGATTTTAAATGTAACGGCCCATTACTTTGATTTTTGTATCATTTTTTAATGGTGGAAAAAATATATTTTTTTTGTCTGTGAACAATTTGATTTGGTTTGGTGGAAGTTGACATGAGTTAAAGCAAAACGTTAATTTCATGAAAAATTCCAAATTCCATAAAATCCCAATCGTCTGTAAAAAATTTCAGTTAATTTCGTGACATTTCACGTCAATTAGAGCAAAACGTTAATTTTTCGAAAGATTCAAAATCCCAAAAAAATCTATCCTGTTTATAGATTCATTCCAAATTCAACACCGAACGTCATTTAACATAGCTTTATTTGCAAAAAAAAATATATTTATACCTAAAAACTTGCGGTAACTGGAACACGTACTGAAATTTTTCAAAAAATTCAAAGTCGAATAAAATTTGAACAGATGTTTGATTTTTTTTTAATTATCAGTAAAAAGGGTGAAAAAAATAAATATTCAAGAAAACAAAATACTTCCTCTATGGGGAAACACAAATGGATCACCCTAGTTTATATACATTTTTATTAAAATACAGTTGGACATTGCAGAAAAAATGTTAATAGCTAATTATTTATGAAACAAATTAACAAATAGAGTAAATTCACAAGTAATTCAACACATAAACACGTGTTGCTTTAATGAATAAGACACAAATTTGCGTAGCTTGCTGTGTGTGTTATGCAAATTCGCGTCGTGTCACACGGAAATGAATCAAATTTCCACTTTATCATTGAATTAATACGTCAGACTGCTGGCAATGGATCTATTTTAGTAGGTTTTTATTTACTTCGTTATAAGCATATTTATAGAAGTAATAGGGAGGCGAAGGCAAAAGGGTCCACTTTCCACGAAGCAATCTTGTAGATTATTTGTTAAATCATAAATATTCTTTCGATCCCTCAAAAATATATACACTCGTTAATCAGACTGACGTAAGGCTTCTTTTCTTTTTGCAGTCGATTAACGATTCGAGCGATGACCGTTTAATGTCTTCCTCAGAAGCATTGGAGAACAGACGATCCGGAACACGAACTCTGCTTCCACGTAACTCGTATTAGTGGATCAACGTCACGATTGAGGGTTCGACATGTATATAATCGGCTACGGAGCTTATGTAATTTCCGGAAAATTCGCGGATCACCGTTTCGTTATGTTGCATCATTGCCGCTGGTTATTACAATAATCGTCAACGTCAATTACCGAACAAAAGAAGAGGAGATACTGAAACGTGTAGAGAGAATTAATGTAGCTACTGTGCTTCCCATTGCCCTAATAAATGCTACATTTTTACAATAGTTTATACTAATAATAATAATAATTATTATTATTAACCTAAAGACGCATCTGTATTTTTCATGGATTTAGAAAAATTTTAGAAGATTTTCGTCGAGTTTTTTTGTTCTAAAATCAAAGAAAAATCATTAATAATAATAATAATAATAATAATAATAATAAATTATTGCTATTATTATTATTATTATTATTATTATTATTATTATTATTATTATTATTATTATTATTATTATTATTATTATTATTATTATTATTATTATTATTATTATTATTATTATTATTATTATTATTATTATTATTATTATTATTATTATTATTATTATTATTATTATTATTATTATTATTATTATTATTATTATTATTATTATTATTATTATTATTATTATTATTATTATTATTATTATTATTATTATTATTATTATTATTATTATTATTATTATTATTATTATTATTATTATTATTATTATTATTATTATTATTATTATTATTATTATTATTATTATTATTATTATTATTATTATTATTATTATTATTATTATTATTATTATTATTATTATTATTATTATTATTATTATTATTATTATTATTATTATTATTATTATTATTATTATTATTATTATTATTATTATTATTATTATTATTATTATTATTATTATTATTATTATTATTATTATTATTATTATTATTATTATTATTATATTAAAGACGCATCAGTATTTTTCATGGATTTAGAAAAATTTTAGAAGATTTTCGTCGAGTTTTTTTTTTTCTAAAATCAAATCAAATAATAATTTATTATTATTATTATTATTATTATTATCTTTCAAGACACAGGATGAGAATTAAAATCGGTAAAAATGAAAGATTATTCTTTGATTTTAGAAAAAAAAAAACTCGACGAAAATCTTCTACAATTTTTCTAAATCCATGAAAAATATTGATGCGTCTTTAGGTTAAGGACGCCGTCTTCAAAGAAAATCATCCTCCGGTATTGTCGAATAATGTATAAACTATTGCATACATTATTATAAGAATGGTAAAACTCGTTTTACTGGTGTTAAGCGCAGTGAGTAACTTAAGTCAGGGAAAAACGCTTTAGCACTGTAGGTGGTGCGTTAGCTAAGTGGCTAGCGTGTCAGCGTAGAGACCTGGCGACGCGGGTTCGATTCCCGCCTCTGCACACGGAGAACCGCTTCTTCTGCTCGCTTCTTCCTTTTTCTTTCAACGAGAAAAAAAAATACAAAGTCCTTGTGTTACCTGCGTGTGATTATAACATAATGCGTAGGTGTCTAGAAGGACTAACATCAACTTAATCGGACCAAACTCCAAAGCCAGTATCCCAACCCAATTACCATGATTGGGGTATTGGATAATTTGGTCACAATTTTTTTTTTTTTTTTTCGAAATTTTCCGTCCGTAACCCTTTTCAGTAGTTATTATTAATTTTACTTAGATAAATGATAATGTTTCCAAAAAATTGTCGCTAGTTTGGCCAATTTGTAAATTTTTTTTCAATGCACTTCATCTGTACGGTAGTAAGTTTCAATATTATTTCCATAAATAATAATGTTTTCCAGTATTTAACCCAATGATGATTTTTTTTTCGAAATTTTCCGTCTGTAACCCTTTTCAGTAGTTATTATTAATTTTACTTAGATAAATGATAATGTTTCCAAAAAATTGTCGCAAGTTTGGCCAATTTGTAAATTTTTTTTCAATGCACTTCATCTGTACGGTAGTAAGTTTCAATATTATTTCCATAAATAATAATGTTTTCCAGTATTTAACCCAATGATGATTTTTTTTTTTCGAAATTTTCCGTCCGTAACCCTTTTCAGTAGTTATTATTAATTTTACTTAGATAAATGATAATGTTTCCAAAAAATTGTCGCAAGTTTGGCCAATCTGTAAATTTTTTTTTTCAATACATTTCATCTGTACGGTAGTAAGTTTCAATATTATTTCCATAAATAATAATGTTTTCCAGTATTTAACCCAATGATGATTTTTTTTTTCGAAATTTTCCGTCCGTACTCTTTTCAGTAGTTAATATTAATTTTACTTAGATATCTGATAATGTTTTGAAGAAATTGTCGCAAGTTTGGCCAATCTGTAAATTTTTTTTTCAATACATTTCATCTGTACGGTAGTAAGCTTCAATATTATTTCCATAAATAATAATGTTTTCCAGTATTTATCCCAATAATGAATTTTTTTTTTTTCTTCAACACTTTCCATTTATAACTGTTTATGCTAATAATTGTCAATAGTAACGTTTTCAAACAATTGTCACAATCATGGCCATTTTTTTTTTTTTTCGTTTTTTTACGTTGCTTGTGGACAATTTTTTTGACCTACCAAATGAGACACAATAACGGTAAATAATAAGTATAATAGATACACTTTCACTCGAGCAAACGAAAAGACTCGTTTCTCGCGTAATGAGAAAATGACTTTCTTGACGATTCGGTCGTGCGTGGAATCGAATAGTCGAATAACGTTGCGCCCTTGCGATTGTAGCGTTACGGTATAGTCGATCGGTTATATTATTGTAGTTTGCGAGCGGCAAGCCTCGTAGTTCGAGATTGGAGAACTCTGGTAACGGAGTATAGCGCACCATTTCAACCTCGATTTTAGAATGGATTTGTGAAGAGACCGCGCAACCCGGCTTGCAATGGCAGGACGGACCACGCGGCGATTAGAAAGCGCACACCAAGGCTCTCGTGGCCCTCGAAGACGTGCACGAGCAACTCTCGTGTTACAGTCGGTAGTACAGTATTGTACTACGTGTCTGTGCTACAAAGTTAGAATATCAATTACCGATAATGGGTCGATCACTGACCAAAATCGAAAATATATATAGAATTCTACAAGTTACTGACCTTTCTTAGTGTTGCCTAGATACATGGCGAAAGCATCATTAATTGAACAGTCACTAAATGAATGAACAACAACTTTTTGAGAGTTCATGAGAAATTCTGACGATTTAACTCAACATTAGATTTTAACTATCTTCTGCAATTTATTTTGTTGCTGAAGCCTAATTTCGATCAAAAGTATGGTTTAGATCTGATCGTTGATTTACTGCTGCTTTTGGATTCTTTTTTGTTTTTACTATTTTTTTTTTATATACTTTGCGATGAAAATAAGATATTTTTTTAGTTACATCACATAATAAGACGTTCTGGTTGTCTGTTAAAATTTTCACAGACGATCTGGGGATATTATAGTTTATAAAAACGGCGTTAAATCCGAAACGACTTTACTGATCATCACCAAATTTTGTACGTAGCAGCGCTGTGTGTTATTTTTCGTCTGTAGAACATTTCAGTTCATTTGTTGATATTTGACGTGATTTGGAGCAAAATTTCTTTTTCTTTTTTTAATTAAAAATTCTATAAAACTGGTATATATATGGATATATTGTGTTAAAAATCATACCAATTAAAAAGGAGTTACTAGTCTACTTGCGTGCCAAATTTGAGCTCGATCCATCGTGCAGTTCGTAAGTTATGGACGATTCAATTTTTTGTGCCTCAAACAGACATACCCACATACGGACATTTTTTCTAGACCATTTTTCTCGATATTTTAATCGAAAAAAAATGTCATGAAAACAAAGCTTCCTCCATGAGGAAGCAAAAATATTCCCTTTATCTCCAATACATTTACCGTTAAATATTTAATTCTTCTTATTCAAACGGTAAACAATCGCTCTTAAGTAATCAGTGGCTGGACCACTTGTATTACATATTGCATCTCACGTACACAGAACAATTTCCAGTGAGATTCGCGTCGGCGTTTGACGTCACTGGCAAAGGGCGTTGCGTGGGCGCGGAAACTTGAATAACGATCGCTGCTGTCGTACATATCATTCGCTCCTTCCTAACATTGTCGTCACTGGTGTATCAAACGTACATCGTACTAGAAAACTTCCACTCAAATCAGAAACTATTTTTTTTTGCATTTCTTGAAGCAGCTAAATGCGGTTTTTTCAAAACTGTATTTTTCTAATTTGCTGTAGCTGTAACTCAAAAACAAATTATCCGATTAATTTAACATTTTTAAACATATTTTGTTATACATAGATTTAGGATTTTTTTATCAACAATTTTTTTAAGGCCAATTTTTGTTTTGAAAACTTCGCTATTTTGTCGGATTTTTAAGTTAGGAAGTCCTACTATTAGGAAGTACTATTTTTAAGTTATTAAGTACTACAACTTCCACAGCGTTTTTGTGTCTTTTGCTTCGTCATAGAGGAAGGTTTGTTTTCGTGAAATTTTTTTTTCGAGATTTTAATGTCAGCATACTCAGAATGGTCCAAAACGTCGAGAAAAGTGATTTGTACGAATCAATAACTTCCGCAATTTTTGCTATGATATCTATCATCCAACAACTTTTGGGTTTGCAGTTGACGCGAATCGGTTGAAAAATTCCATTTTTTCAGCATTTTGAAAATCTTGAAAAAATCGTTTTCACGCTATAACTTTTGTAAATTACGATATATCAGGCTGAAATTTTGACCACAAACGAACTTACAGTGAACCATGATTGGTGCCAAGTTTGGCGAGAATCGATAGAGTGGTTCAATTTTTATTGCAATTTAAATTTTTTTTTAAATGTCCGCAAACTCTTCTACTTTTCTGAATTCTGGGATGATCGTCTGCAACTTACCACGTGATTTCATAATTATTGAGTATCGAAGATGAATTTATTTTAAGGAACGGTCGCTATGTTGATAAATTTCGATTTTATTCCAAAAAAGCAAAACATTTCTGTCGCGGAAAAAAAATGTCGACTTTTTTTAGACAGATTTCAATCAAATTTGGCTCATATGTGGACTGTCCTAAAACTAGGTCTGGGTATAAATTTTACGCAAATCGGTCGAGCGGTTCAAATTTTATAACGATTTTTAGCGTTTGAAAAATGTCGTTCGAGCATTCGCTCGCGCAAATTCCGAGATATCGGGCTTAAATTTGTTTTACTTCTGGACTGCGATAAAACAAGGTTCTAATTCAAATTTGGCCAAAATCGGTCGAGTAGTTCGAATTTTATAACATTTTTTAGTAGTAGTAAACTTTTTTTTTATTGGCTACACGTGTGATACATATTTTTTTTTGTGTGTATAAATGTCTGGGATGAGTGTTGTTTCTGAAGCCAATGGGCCATCGACCAAGGTTCTCCAGCCCAGCATTTCTCATTTTTTGAAAAATCTGATTTGCGCACTACTTTGTACAAAAATTAAAAGATACCGATACAAATATATTTGACTGAAAAACCAAGAAAATATAACATACTCTCAATTTTTGTGATAAAAAATTCGTGAGTCGGTAAAAACGTCGATAAAAATGTCTTTCACGCTCAAACAAGCCTGCGAAGTAGAACCTTGCAAATTGCTTCCTCATTATTTAACATTTTTGTAAAAATGTTTACATGTATCCACAGCAGAACTTTGCAAATTGTTTTCTCTACAAAGCTTGCTCTATGAGAAACCCAAAGTAGATAAACGTGATTCCTCATAGTGGAAGCTTTGTAGAGAAAACAATTTGCAAAGTTCTACTTTGCATACATATAAACATTTTAAAAAAAATGTAAAATGATGAGGAATCAATGTGCAAGGTTCTACTTTGCAGGCTTGTTCTGTTTTTTTTTTTTCAGGCAATCAAGCGGCCACAATCCCTGCAGAATGAAGCAACTTGATTTTTAAGAGCCTTGAGGGATAGCGTATAACTCACCTGCATTTAATTATTTTCCTACCAAAAAATTATTTTATACAGTTAATTTATAGATGAATACACCTCTCTAGTAAAAAAAAACATCCGATGTAATAAATTCTTCCAAAAAAAAATTCCGAAAATCACCTAATTGTAGATCGTCTACACTGGTATAGCCCCTCAAAAAAAACTCCACCGCTAGTCTTACATTAAAAATCTCCTCAATAATTTAAAAATTAGAATTTTATACTTTGCGGCAATAAAATTTATCGACAAAACCAGCAAATGACATACATTACAGGCAAATTCACAAGACTACTCGTGTGGTTAAATTATCGCCTACTATTATTGCAACAGAAATCTCGGTCGAACTGCGAACACACAGCAGCTCGTGAAAGTGTAATACGAAAATGTTTTACAACTGCCACCACGCTGTCTACGATTTTGGTGGACTGTAGTTCACAGTCGGAGTGGTAAAGAAAGAGAAGGATCAAGGCACAGCAGCATCTATGAGGGATAATCGAGTCGGAACGCAATCTCGGGTCATCCGCAAGAGTTGCCAAGTGAAAGTATCGCTCGCTCGCTGGCTGTGGAACTCGGACTCTTGTGCTGCTTGCAATAAGAGTCTCTCGTGCCAAAGCGAATTATTATCTCTCTCTCTCTCTCTCTCTTTCTCTCCGGTTTCCGAGGGTACTCGTAACCATGACGAAGTACAGCAACTTCAGAGCCAACATTGGAAACATAGCAAGCGACTTCCAAACGACGTACAATATGCTTCGTGAACGTTAACTTATAACTATACTAGCAGAAATGTCCGCGTTACATACGGGCGACTGTATGGTTTTTCAGTCGATTGCAGACGTATTTAATCTTCAATTGTACGCACATACGTTATGATAACATAATCAAATAATTGTTAGGCAACCAATACTTAATTGTTTTAACAATTGAAAAATAGGAACTTGTTGCATGATTCTCATGTGACACTTAACTCTATCGGAAAAGGTGTTGGAAAGTACAGAAAAAAAAGTTACAAAGTGGAACTTTGCACATTACGTCCTCGTTAATTTCGATTTTTCACAAAGCCACCTCTATGAGGAGCCGGAATTAAAAAATTAGGTTCCTCATAGAGGAAGCATTTTGAAAAATCAATTAAACGATTAAAAATCGTATAACTAATTATCGAACCAATGCAATAAAAAAATGTACACGTGTTTACAACTCTAGTACGCTTTGTCATATGGATTACCACGATGTTCCGTCGTTCGAAGAGCTCTGCGGCGGGATTGCCGCCCATTTCGCCAATGTTCTCTAAGATTCTAGATATTTCAAAGAACAAAACGTGAAAATTTCAAGTAAATCGGAAATGTCGTTTCGGAGGGGAAAAAAGTGATAAGTTTATTTAATTGAAAAATAGCATAAAATAGAATCGGAGAATTTTGCAAAAAATGTTGTCGGAAAGTACGCTGAAAATCCAAAATTTGATGTTCTTATGATTTTTTTTAGGTGAGCCGTAGTATTGGCGTTAAAAAATAAACAATGATTATTTTCAGAAATTTTTAATAGCTGGAATATGCAATTTAAAAAATCTGAAGAAATTCCTACGTTTTTCCTTCAACCAGACAAAATATCCTGAATAAATTTGGGGACGTTTTGTTGACATGAAAAATTGGGGTGGCTGACTTGACGTGTTTTGCCTCATATATCTTTCTAAAATATAATCTGTTGAAACAAAAAATTCAAATTGCTCCAAAATCCGAATCCATTTACTGACTGTCACCAAATTTGGTACATAGCAATGGTGAATATTTTTCATCTGCATTTTTTATTCATAAAAAGTTTAAATTCATTCACTGCCAGATGACAATATAACGTTAATTTTTAATCTTTGTCTTTTAATATTAACGTCTCAAATAGTTACTGATCGCTGATAGTATAAACTATTGATAGTACAAATTATTGAGTAGTAATTATTTCGAATAATAACTATTCGAATAGTTACTATTTACTGAGAATAGTCAGTACTGCGAACAGGAAATAGGGCATTTTAAATCTGAATAGTAACTATTAAGCGTTTAGTAGTTTTTTTTCTCTCGACGATTAGTTGTCGTTCTACATAATTTTTTTACGTTATTACAAAACAAGTTGACTCAGCAATTTCCTTACGATTTTGTATATAACAGCTGCTTGTGAATCTCTTGTTCAGTAAGAGTGGAATTAAAAAAAAAAAGTGACAAGAGCGAAACTACTTTCTGCCGAATCATTAACTACTTTCTACTATGATTTCATTTCTTCCCACGTAGTAATGTCCACTTTTAATAAACCCTGTAACAATTGCAGGAGCTTTTAAAAAAAATGTATTCTTGAACCCTAACTACAGATTCCAGAGTATTTTCAGGGTTCGTTTCACAGTCAATTTTCCTGGCCTATTAAAAGTTATTGCGAGAAAAAGAAATAGTTGTAGAAAAAAAAAACATTTTTATACACTCATAATGTTTTCAATATTAAATTTCTAACATCCGTTGCTAAAATTGCTAAGAAATTATTTTTACGTCTGCTTTTCCTCGCGTTTGCCGAAAACCTAATACTGATTACATATTTTTTGTCACTTTACAAGTTTAACACAAAAAAAAAATGATCAAAAGACGATCTTTTTGTTAAAGCAAAACAAACGGATCTTTGAACTCATTTATAAGAAAATAGATGTTCGCAAAACGTGGTACTCGAATAAAATAATATTTTCTTATTGCCTGCGCACAATATTCGTAAAAAGAAAAATAGACAAAGCATTCAGAGACCAGAATAAGAAAAACGTACGTGATCAAAAGCACGTAGGGAAAAAGTGTTTTTTTTTGTTTTTTTTTTTGCACACTAAAAGTCAGACGCGCGAGGGAGAGTTTAATCGTAGTTTACATTTCATGGATATGTAAACTAAAACTAAAATAACTCCTCAATTTTTGAGAAGCTTTTTTTTCAGCGCGTTTACATTGCGGTATTATTAAGAGAGACGCCAATCGGATTAATCGTTTATATAACCAAGCCTTATAATAAACGTAGTAAGATTCGATATATCGATATATCAAAAGAGCATCTACAGTTCAAACCGGTTGAATTCACTTTCGTTTAAGCAATTAATTTTGAGAATGCAAGCGGCACCCGATGTTATTATTATTATTATTATTATTATTATTATTGTTTTAACAACTGGATTGCTCGATTCACGATTCCAGATCGCAATGTAACGAATTGCTGATGCGGAGGAAGAGAAGAAGAGCAGAAAAGGGATCGAGATGAGAAGCACACTGAGAGAGACCCGCCACGAAACACATTACCTACCTACGTATTAAGCGACCGTTTGATTATCTCGCCGCGATCGTAACGCGTAACAGCACTGGGCACACTTGCCGCGCTCAATTATGTCCGATTTCCGGCAGGAGGAGGATCTTTCATGTCTTTGGCTCACGACAGAAGTCCAGTCACGAGAAGGTCAACAAAAACATTTGTTGTTCCTGATATCGCTTGTTTCGGACACCTGTAAACAAGGTGCAGATCGACAGAAGGAAATAACGTATGGAACATTCGGGGGCATATTTTTCCTATTTTTAAATACGACCAAATTGGAAAGTTGGTTTTTTTTTTTTAAGAAGCACTTAATAAATGATAATCGGCAATAATCATCAGGGAGAATCATCTTGACTTGACTGTCATTGAATCAGACTTAAAAAAAAAAGGAGAACCTTGCAAATCGCTTCCTCACAATTTTTTTGAGAAAGTATGTTGATGAATTTTACCTTCCTCTTTAAATTGAAAATTTTAATTGGAAAATTGTGAGGAAGCGATTTGCAAGGTACTACTTTGCAGGCTTGTTTGAGCTCGAAAACTATATTTTTCAAAAAAATGCAAAATGCCATGAAATTTGAACCGCTGGACCGATTCGCGTCTAATTTTTACTCAAAACCTGTTCCATGATTTTTCATTGTGTGAACAAAATTTAAAGCCGGTATCTCGTTACTTGTGCAAACTAGTGCTCGAACGAGATTATTCGAAAAATTCAAAATGCTATAAAATTCGAAGCGCTTCAGCGATTTGCGTCAAATTTGTACTGAAACTTTGTTCAATGGCAGTTCATATGTGAACCATATTTAAACTAAATCTGCAAAACGTTTCGAATTTTTTTTTTTCGTGACAGCATTTTTTCTTTTTTATTAAACAAAATCGAAATTTACCGATATATCGACAGTTCCTTTGACTAAATTCATCATTGATGATCAATAATCGTGAAATCATGTCGAAAATTGCCGCCGGATGTCTCAGAATTTACAGAAGTCTTTGAAGACATTTAAAAATAAAATTGAAATTCCAATAAAATTACAACCACTCTATCGATTCTCGCCAAATTTGATACACATCATGATTTGATTAATCCGTAAAATATTGATTTTAAACCAACGAAAAAGTAAACATCGCATTTTTTTTGTCTTAGAGCCATAAGCTCGGAAGGCTGACCAAAAAATCCACCATGCAAAAGGAATTTGCGGAAAAAAAATATTTCCAGAGGTCGAGATTAAGTTTTATCGATAACTATCGACTTAAGAACATCTTAAAATTTGTTGCTTACGAATTCCGTATGCGACGTAGATATTGATGTGAATATAAGTATACTTTTGCAGTCTAAAAAAAATAAAAAAATTACATACCGTAATTCATATTCTAACTTATTTGCGCAATAAACAAAAAGAGCAGAGCAGTTATTGAGGTGTTGATAGCGATCATAAAACTTTTTTTTTAAACCTGGAATTTGCTAAAATATAACTTACAAACTGTATTTTCTAATTATTAAAATAATTGTGGACAAATGATTTTTGTTGAATGTAGAAAAGAAATCTTATTTCATTGTCGCCTTCTGCGAATCTTCATAATTTTCTTTTCCTTCTCTGTGACGTCAATACAAGTAACGGTAAATATTTATGATATTCGGGACAGAGGGTCCGAGCGTGCGAAAAAAATGAATCATTCTTTATGATCATTAATTTGACTATCGTGGCATTCTATTTTTAGACCTGATGATAATCAAACACTATTGCATGTGTATACAGCACGTATGTACGTGCGTAATGCGCGCGTAACCTGGTTGCGGGGAAGCCCCAAATATGACTCATGTTGCTTTCACGATTCTCTGGGTCGGATCATTCAAGATTGGGTTCCAGTAGCAATTGCTTCCATAAAATTACGAAAGTAATTGAGCAATTCTCGGATTCCAATAAATGCGCTAATTTATGTATAATCTAGGTGGGCAAAAAAGAACATAGGCCTTTAAGGGGTTGCACCACCTTACGGTCGGAAAAATCGGTTAAAAAATGATTTTTTTTCTGACGCTGATATGAAATTAAAAAAAAAAACTTTTATTTCACATACATAAAGTACATATTTAAGAACAATTTTCAATTTAAAAAAATGGAAAAAATCACAAAATGACGGAGATATGAGTCATCCATTAGCCCCCTCTTCTCAAGATCCTCTTTGATGATGTACAAGATTTCTCAATCGGGCATCCTCAGAAAAATACAAAAAAACATTTTTTCTTATTTAAGAAGTAGGGATTTTTTTTTCAAATTTTATTTGCAAAAATGGCAGTAGTTTGAAGAAAACGACATGAATTTTCATGAAAATTTTTAGTTTATTAAATTTACAACTTAAAAACGAGACATCGAATGAAAAAATCCCTACGCAGCGCTATAAACAATGTTATAAAGAATTTGTGGTAAAAATTTCAGGTAAATCAGTCCAGTAGATCTTGGGATATCGTGTATACCAGTTTGAAAAAGGTCGTTTCGAGAGAAACGCAAAAGAAAAAGAAAGTGCTGCAGTAGCAGCTACGTACCGGTACGCGCTACCTGAGTTTCGACGCCCTTTTTCCACTCCCACTTCCAACAACTGTAACTCCTGAAGTACTTTGCATTTCGGAATGGGGAAGCGCTTAAAATATTCTCGAAAGTATGTCGAATTTTTTAGCTGAAAAAAAAAATTCGATTTTTTTTTCAGGGTACCCCTTAAACAGCTGTGTCAGAAATACATATCTCGTTTTATTAGATTCAAGTTAAGAAGCTTGATATTTCTATTGTTTAAAAAAAAAAAGGCTTCGATACGTTAGGAATCACTTGAGCAATTACAGTTACAATTTGGTTCGCATATAAAACAGTGTAAATTTCTTATTATATCGCTATTTCCCTCAAAATATACGTTAACCGGTCAGATGTCTATATTAAAACTTTGGCATAAAGCTTGTCAAAAGTGCAGAATAATTGGCCACTGAAATATTTAAAAAATGATGCAAAGTAGAACTATGCACGTCGCTTCCTCACTAAATTTCATATTTCACAAAGCCACTTCTATGACGAAATTTATTTATTAATTTTGGCTTCTTCATAGAGGAAGCTCTGTGAAAAATGAGGAAGCAACCAGCAAAGTTCCACTTTGCATATCATTTTTCATTTTAATTTGCATTTTTTTAATATCGTTACCTCGATATTTTTGGTAGTTGGTTGTGCGACAACACAAATTAAAAGTAAAAAAAAATTATTATTTATAAAAAAACAAATTATGTTACACGTGATAACGAAAATTCCGTAATTAATATCGTTGCGTCATATTTTCATTTAGTACAAACTTTAAGCTTACTTTCTTCACTTTTGCAGAAGTTAGAGCGAAAATCTGAATTTTTTGAAAAATTCAATATGGCGTAAAATCCGAATGAATTTGCCGATCATCACCAAATTTGGCACGGAGAAGCGCTGCATGTTATTTTTCGTCTGTAGAACATTTGTTGAGATTCGACGTGATTTAGAGCAAAATAAATTTTTTTCGAAAAATTAAAAATTCTATAAAATCTATATGGATAGATACATTTTGTTAAAAATCACACCAATTAAACAGGAGTTACCACTCTACTTGTGTGCTAAATTTGGGCTCGATCCATCGTGCCGTTAGTGAGTTATGGACGATTAAATTTTGTGTGCTTGATACATCCATACACACAAACACACACGCACACACACACACACGGACATTTTTTCTAAACTTCTTTTTTCCACGTTTTGGACAATCCTGAGTATGCTCACATGAAAATCAGGAAAAAAGAAATTCACGAAAACAAAGATTCCTCTATGAGGAAGCAAAAGTTGCAAAGTAGCTTCCTCATCATTTTTCATCTTGTACAAGATTTCCTCTATGAGAAAGCCAAATTTAATCAACGTAATTCCTCATAGTGGTAGCTTTGTCAAAATACAAATGCATGTGAACATATAATTTTCATTCGTCTGTAAATATTAAGCGTCTCTGAGAAAATAGGGAAACTTTAAATTTCTGACTCAGCTGGTGTGTGTCACATTTTGTCGTGACAATTATCGATGATCGCCAGAAATTGTCAAGTGGGAAATTGATCGTGCAGAAGGTCTGAATGGCATTCCCTCGAAAAACGAGTGCGCACGAGGCTAGACCGAGACAAGATAAACCGCCAAGTGAATATCTCGCGAAACCGCTAACCATTCTGTTGACTCTCGCATAGCATACCATCTAACGAGTACGAATCATCGCTAACGCGTCTCGCGGGCCAGCTCGTCTTTCGTCTTACCGCAGCTTAAAGTCACATGTGGTCTGCACATTGTATATATGTATTAAAGCAATTAGTTCACAGGTGGCACGTGCTACCTCAAACAGCCAAATAATCAAATGTTATATACATGGATCTTCCATTTCCATAAACTTGCAAATTTCAACGCTTCTTCTGTATGAGGCAAAACACGTTAAGTCGGCCACCCCAATTTTTCATGTCAACAAAACGTCCTCAAATTTATTCAGGATGTTGGTTTGGTTGAAGGAGAAACGTAGGAATTCTTTCAGATTTTTTATTGCATATTCCAGCAATTAAAAGTTTCTGAAAATAATCATTGTTTATTTTTTAACGCCAATACTACGGCTGACACAAAAAAAATCATAATCACATCAAATTTTGGATTTTCAGCGTACTTTCCAACAACATTTTTTGTGAAATTCTCCGATTTTATTTTATACTATTTTTCGATTCAATAAAGTTCCCTCTTTTTTCCCTCCGAAACGGCATTTCCGATTTAGCTGAAATTCTCACATTTTGTTCTTTGAAATATCTAGTAACTTAGAAAAAATTAGCGAGATCGGCGGCAAACGTTCGAACAGCTGTAACTCTGGAGTGAAATTGCCGCCCATCGCGCCAATTTTTTCTAAGATTCTGGGCGAACAAAATGTAAAAAATTTCAACTAAATTGGAAATGCTGTTTCGGAGGGGAAAAAGTGGCAACTTCATTTAATTGAAAAATAGCAAAAAATGAAATCGGAGAATTTTACAAAAAATCTTGTTGGAAAGTACGCTGAAAATCCTAAATTTGATATTGTTATGATTTTTTGTTGCGAGCCGTAGTATTGGCGTTAAAAAATAAACAATGATTATTTTCATCGATTTTCAATGACTGAAATATGCAATTAAAAAAATCTGAAAAAATTCCTACGTTTTTTCTTCAACTAGACCAACATTCTGAAGAAATGTGTGGACGTTTTGTTGACATGAAAAATTGGGGTGGCTGACTTGACGTGTTTTGCCCCGTACATATGGGATATTCCAATGCGGAACACGTTTCGGCCACGGGTCCGGAAATGTTTTGCCCGTCAAGAATATCATTTCCTTGTGTCATGTTAAAAAGCTCCTATATAGATCTTCTTGGTTTTTGTTTAGTCGTAATCGAAAAATTTCGAAAAAATATATTTTGCAATTTGCAAAATATATTTGCGAAAAAATATCTGTAACCCTAAAACTGAAAAACATCGTTTTTATTTTTTTTCAACGCGTAGAGTCTACTTAATTTTATCACAAATTTTGCTGAATATAGTTCAACCTGTTATGAACGTTCGGTAAATATTTCGGCTTGCCTTTTTCTCACTCTCAATTGAATTTATAAAAATCTTTTTTACGAATTTTATTTTTTTTTTTTTAATTCATTTGCGGAAAAATTTATACGTTTATTGTAAAATCTCTATATAATATAAAAAACTATATAACTTGGAATTTTACAATTCATTGAAATAAATCATTCAACCAATTACAATCGAAATTTGCTAAAATTAACAAATATAAATTTATTGCTTCCTGGCTAGATAATTATCAGCTAATAGTATTCGCATTTATTGTAAAATCACGGAGAACCGAAATAATTAGTCATTTTACATTAATTTCAAGATAAATCAATCAATCAATTATTCTTAAAATTCGCTGAAATTTACGAACATTAACTTTTTGCCATATACAGTGATTTCTGACCCAATTATTCTATAATAAATAAAATAAATAAATAAAATCTCTAAGTGCAAAAGTTATTTGTCATTTTACATAAATTCTAGTACAACGTTACATACATACGAATTGTGCTGATTACAATGTATTCTGGCCAATCATTACATCGACATTCTACAGCAAGTGTCCACATTTATTGTGTGCACAATGTTTAGTTATCCGGTAGCGAGAGTGATTAAGCGTGTTACGTGAACGTTAATCCACTTTAGAGCGCTCGTGACCGCGACGGGTATCTCATAAGAATTACGTATGCAGCAAGAAATCCTTGTTTGCGTCAAATGGTGTGCGACACGACAAACAAACTGTCCCAGGAGAAAAGAGATTGGCCTTTTAGTTAGCGAACTTATCGTCGTGAGTGTCTATACATTAGCGACTCGTCGTTGAAGCCAGATGTTACTGTTTTGTCCAATCGATCATTTCTGTATAATAATACAGAAAATACAGAACATACTAATACGAATCTCGCTTTTTTGCCTGCTGACCTCGATCAAAACGACTTGACGAATTTATAATAATTAACACTTTTTATATTAAATATTTTTTAACCTTCATCTCAAAACTAGAAAAGTGGCAAAAAAAAAAGTTGTAAATCTGGCAAAATTTTCAAGAAATTTTGAAAAATCACACATTATATCTTGTAAAATGAAAATACAAATTTTGAATGTATTTTTTCTTACTGTTTCGTTTTGTGAAAATTGATACTTACTGACCGTTTTTGCGAATTTAACAAAAAAACGTCCGTCTTAGTACAAAAATGTTGATTCAATTTTTATTGTGCAGTTTTATGAACGGTTTAGATTATCCTTCATATCCCTAGGGAACCTTCAAACCCTGTGGAAATCCCCATATCCCTTGGGAAACCCACATATCCCTAGAGAAACCCCCATATTCCTTGGGAAACCCACATATCCCTAGGGAAAGCCCCATATCCCTTGGGAAACCCACATATCCCTAGGGAAACCCCCACATCCCTAAGGAAACCCCCATATTCCTTGGGAAACCCACATATCCCTAGGGAAACCCCCACATCCCTTGGGAAACCCACATATCCCAAGGGAAACTCACATATCCCTAGGGAAACCCACATATCCCTAAGGAAACCTCCATATCCCTTGGGAAACCCCCCACATCCCTAGGGAAACCCCTACAACCCTTGGGAAACCCACATATCCCTAGGGAAACCCCCACATCCCTAAGGAAACCCCCATATTCCTTGGGAAACCCACATATCCCTAGGGAAACCCACATATCCCTAAGGAAACCTCCATATCGCTTGGGAAACCCCCACATCCCTAGGGAAACCCCCACATCCCTAGGGAAACCCCTACAACCCTTGGGAAACCCACATACCCCTAGAGAAACCCCCATATCCCTTAGGAAACCCACATATCCCTTGGGAAACCCACATATCCCTTGGGAAACCTACATATCCCTAAGGAATGAGCGAGGGTGGAGTTACGCCTTTATGGTTCTGGTGTGGGGTGGGGGGCTGTACATACGCCCTTTTGGTTCTGATAGGAGAGTTGGGTGGAACAGATAAACAGACAACTTTCTAAAATATATATTAACATTCAGAACATTCAGACAACACTCTATTTTGACTTGTAATGGTGTTTTGATCGTGTAATTATCTCATCGTCACCAATATTCAAAACAAAAATGCCCACTGGTACTAAAAATCGCTGCTACAATCACTGAAGATAGCTTATACCCACTTTTTCTTCCCATTGCACATATATCGAATGCACTATACAGAGTCAGTGTGCGAGAATCGGGGGCATCGTCGACACTTCCATTCCCTAACAGGTTGGACGGGTTTTCGCGACCTGCGAATCCCGCGTCGATCAGTAAACTTTCGTAATGCATATTCAGTGCCATTATAGTATACACACAGAGTCTGACTCAACAGATACACGTACGTATCTATAGTTCTTATTCCTAGATAACCAGCATAAAAACTATAAAATATGAACAGTAGACAAGCGTGGAACGACGAAATGCACTATCTTCTTCGCGATCAACGCCCTCGCCTCCTTATTTTTTTTTTCTTTTTTTTTCGAATTTAATGCGCGGAGTTACTTACGCTTGCATAGGCAGAACTCGCGTGTCGAGTACACGTCTGACCTTGAAAGAAAACGAGATCCAAGCCTCGATAACCGCTTCTTGTATGAATATATATATATATTCACACACGCTTGCAGAAGTGTGTTTCTCAGCGCGTGTGCATCGCACACGATGAATAATCAAGGAGAAGCTCTTTTGTAGCAGACGATGGGATGCTCTGACTATGCGATCCCGGCGCAACTACTTAAATAATTGCACGAAATATATACACAGCAAAAAGTAAATTATTTAGTTTTAACAGAAAGTTTGTGTACCCAGACGTCCACAGAAATATTTTCTTCATATGATAGAAGTATTTCTATCCGTTTATGGTTTTACAGAAAAATTACATAAATAATGTGTTGAAAAATTGGATATTTTTATTTTACACAATTTTCGTATCACTTTGCCATTAAAAAGGTAGTCATTTTCTTTTTATACAATTCTTGTGTCACTTCTGATTTTACACAATTATTTCGATTAATTCTACACATCGTTTTTGCTGTTTTTCTTTTTTTTTTTTTTAATTTCGAAAAAATTCCATAAAATATATAGCGACAGTTGATTTTATTCTCGTATACCTGCAATGAAAAAAAGGGAAACTCAATGGGTGCTACAGTTGCGTGAGAAAAACTAATAAAGACTTATCTTTTATTCTACTGCGGTAAATAATGAAAATGATGAGTCATTTCACAGAGCGATACCATAACGCTGTTGATTATCGCTGGTGCAGCAGGTGCAATAAGACGCTCAAGAGCGCGAGAGGAAACTATCGTGGCAGTCGTTGGACGCGTGCGTCCCTCGTGACTGACTTAGTGACGTCGTTCATTCGTTACCGATTGCACTGTACACTTTACGGTAGGCATACAAGACAACTCGTGACTCCTCTAGCTCGATCTCGTTTGATGATGCGCGACCTCACGAGATTCCTCTTAAACGTTGTCGTTTCCATTAGATCTCAACGAGATGTATAATATAACGAGAGTTATATGGGCGCTTGCTTACTGCTCAGTTGTTTTCAGAGGGCTCATGCAGGGGGCCTAGGCTTTGTGTCAAATAAATTAATCTCCGTACATGCAACTATCTACCAGCATCGTTGCTTCTTTAAATACTCTTTAAAATCCTCTTTTTTACTGCACCAGAGATTCTCAATTCTTTTCTACTGAAAAATGAGCACACGTGCTTCTTTATTTCTAATCCTAGGAATCTAATTGGGGTAATCCGTTTGTTGGAATTATGTGGGACGTGCCACATCTCGATTATGCATTTTGTGCGGTAGAAGAAACAAATTGCCGACCAACTTTAAGGGTTACCTAATTGAAATAAAGAATATTTTTCGTTTATTTAATTTACTTCACTCCGTGCGAAAATGAACGCTTTACGCACGCTTCACACTTTTTGCGTTTCGCAGCTTCGCTTCACATCTTGTGAAGTCAAATTTTGTACAATACTCGTTGGAAAAACTTTTTCTTAACTCGTGTTATTAAAACACTCGTCTTCGGCTCGTGCTGCAAACTCACACTCGTCAGAATAAGTTTTATGCCACGCGGTGCGAGAAGTGCCTACTTCTCGCACTCTTTGCTTCGCTTAGCGTGCGAGAAGTAGGCACTTCTCGCACTAGTGGAATAAAATTGTATACGAAACTCGGGCGAGAAGCTTTTTCGCAACTCGTCTGATTGCAACACTCGTCAAGAAAACGTATTATCGCACTCGTATCGTAATGTACTATTACCGCACTCGTATCGTAATGTACTATTAAGCATCTTCCAAATGTCGTCTCCGGATTCCTCTATTTTTAGGGAAGTAGCGATTAATTGTTTATAATTACACTTGCAGGTGGAAGACGAAATTTCATTTTTTATTTCTTTTATACGACACTTTTTGTTAGTTTCCAAACAATTTTGAAACATCCTATTATATAGGTCCTTTTTTATTTCGAACGCTAGGAATCTAAATACCGTAATACGTTTCTTTAATTATGTTGGGAATGCTCTTTTGATTCTTAGCTGTCGTTATCTAGTTTTGTATTTTATTTTTTTGTAATCAATTTCATTCACTCACATTCGGCATCGATTATGCATTTTTTTCGCACGAAATTAAATAGTTAGTAATTATACATAGACTTTTAATAGCAGCGCCAATATTTTGCCTCCACCCTGAAATACACGATTATTTTATTTTAAAAGTTGACCACACGTGCTTCTTTATTTCGAAGGCTATGAATCTAAATTCCGTAACTCATTTGTAAACTCATGTAGGGCATATTTTAATTCTTTGCCATTGATATCCATGCTGAGATAACAATATGTTGAATGATAACTAAATTATTCCGTTCAAACAAATGTGGCGCAAGAAAAGAAAAAAAAAAGAATTGCAGTATAACAACTGAATATACTATAGTTGTGATATATGGAAACAATTTGAAATAGTCCAAATATTTATATTATTATATAAATATTATAATAAATCTAAACTGAACAACTCGAATGACGAAAATTTCAGTAAAATCGATTGAACAATGTCAGGAATATTTCACTACTTAAAAAATCCTCGAGAATGATCTAACTACAAAAAATTACGTACTCTAATAAAAATTGTTCTTCATCACGTTTCTCGACAAGAATAATTGAAGCGTCACTCTCAGTTGCTTCTCGATATGACAACCCGTTAAAAAACAAACTATATTCGAACGAGCTCTCAAGCACGTTTCGTGGATCACGTGAGCGAAAAATTCTCTGCTGAAGTGATTCGAGAAGAGTGCGGTGAAAAAGAATAAGCCAGTCCAATAAAAGAATATCGGGGTCGACGAAACAATTCCAAGTATCATCATCGAGAAAAGCTATTAAAAAAACTTGCAGTCCCACTTTATCTGCTCTCTGATATATATATATATAGTCTCAATTCCCTTCTGATCGTCGACGACAGCTATTGCCAATATCAATTGATCCGGGCAAAAAGGCAACAAACAGAATATTAATGGGAAAACCCTATCCTAGTCGCCGCACTATCTTTCCATTCTACTCTTCAGTTTATCAGTAAAGATTAACTTCCTATCACAATCTGCTTCAATGAATTGCGATAAAAGAAAAATTGTCATTTTTAGTTCAGGTGTTATACGAGGCATTCCACGCGAAGTGTGGAAAAATTCAAATTGTCTAAAAAAAAGTCAATAATTTTTTTTTACCTTATTTCATTCAAAATTGTATAGTGATTTTTTATTTCTGGGTTTCTTTTGATTCGGTGTGCATAAAAAGATAAAATTTTAATTGTAATATAAAACGGTATTTCTGTCCTAGCACTAGAAAATTTCGAGTTTTCAATAATGCAGAATTTTTGCGAAATTTAATACTTTTTATTTTTCACTTGGTTAACACGCTGAATATGTTAATTAATTTTTGTATTATTGTTATATTGAACTGCGTTATATGACGCAATAATTGGTCATACTAATTATATCTAAATTATGTTTTTTAATAAAATTATAATTTTCTTACTGTAAATTAATTAAATTTTATAAATCAAGAAGGGCGTTAAATAAAAATCTAACAAAGATCACAGGTGTTATATTGAGTGATAAAAACGATATAAACAAATATTAGCGAAATTAAAGAGAGCTGATTGTTATTCTGTGTTAATGACCATAGAATGCCCTGTATATATATCTGTATCTGCGTAACGTGCGGCTGAAGCACGTGATAGATGATATAAAGAAATGAGTACGAAAATATAATAGATCGTTTAGTTAAAAAAAAAAAAAAAAAAAAAAATACAAAATCAGTCGGAGTTTATCTGTCATCGTCGTATCCATCTTTTACGTTTCACGACGTTTTTCTTTTGAGGCACACTCGCGTCCTACTTCCACTTCCAAGAAGTTTTCGATGCTTCTCGAGAGGTCACGTGACTATTTTTACACGGAGGAACGCTATCTTTTCTTTGGATAGGCGAGCTGCTGGACTATATATAGACTGACAACAACGTGCGAGCTGTCCGCGATATATATTGTTTTTCTGCAAGCCTTTTTCGAGACTGTAAAATTATTTCAGTGCGTAAAGCTTATTGCGATTCAATTTCGTCGCCATAAATCGAATGAGGTGCGCGCGCGCGCGCGCACGCGAGATTTATCGCCGTGCGGCGTGAAGTGAGACGAGGTGAGTTGCAGAGATGCTCGTGATTGGCCCAAATAGGGGTTTCATTTTTCGATATTTCGACTTTTGATGTGTCATGTCCTTTTTAGGAGAGGATGATCTAGTTGTATGTACATATATGGGATTCGCGCGTGAAAACAATTAACGCCACTTGATCAAAGTTTTGAATGTACCAAAACAAACATTGGATGTATTATATGAGGCGTTCTCTACCAACTTGACTACTTGTTTTTTGACCCTTTCGGATCTGTTCCATAATTTCGACAGTTATCCTCTGAACGTCCTTTTCGTCACGCACGCACGCACGCACTCACTCACGCACACACTCACGCACTCACTCACGCACTCACTCACACACTCGCTCACGCACTCGCTCACGCACTCGCTCACGCACTCGCTCACGCACTCACTCACGCACTCACTCACGCACTCACTCACTCACGCACTCACTCACTCACGCACTCACTCACGCACTCACTCACGCACTCACTCACGCACTCACGCACTCACTCACGAACTCACTCACGCACTCACTCACCCACTCACTCACGCACTCACTCACTTACGCACTCACTCACTCACTCACGCAAGCACGCACGCACGCATGCATTCACATACCCATACACATACATCTGGACGTCGACTAAAATTGCAGTTCTCAACATTTGAGACTATTCTAAGTATATTAACAGTAAAATCTCGACAAACATTTTTTTTCACGAAAACATAGCTTCCTCTATGTGTACGAAATATATACATAACGCAATATACATAGATATACGTTATCATGTTATATGTGATATGTCCAAAGTTTAGAAATTCTGCCACGCGGCGCTAAGTTCACGAGCGAAGCCATTATCCACAGCTTTCATTCTGTGCTCGATGACTAAGAGCTCTCTTCGATGTCCATTGAACGAGCTGATAGTTGGGGAATCGGGCGAAGCTCCTCGTGTTGCGGTCAGGTAATACCTGCACGGGAGTATGGTCGATATTCCCTCTGTCGTGCATTGCTGCTCTTGGGACTCGCATGAATCATCCTGTTGCTGTTGGATGCCTTCTTCAAGGACGCACATTGACCCGAAAAATCGAATGGAGAGAATGTGAAGCAATGTGTGCAGCATTACGGTTTCAAATATGAGCAACGGGCCAGTCGGAAAGCAAATAATTGCTTAATTTTATATTCTATTGCTCAGTCTTGCAATGTATTTGGTAAAATCGTATATTGGCATCCATAAATTCGAGTTTATTTTAATACACTAGGTGAAAATATTTTTACTACGTTGAGAAATCGCTTCACCGATTTCGGATAAAATAATGTCTCATTTTTCTAATGGATCAAAGAATCATAGAAAAATTAAATAAATAAACAAATGCACAATTGGTCTTCACAAAATTCAATTTTATATTATTTTTGTAATTTGCAACGGAAAAAAAAAACGAAATTGTAATCGAATATTCTAATCAACAAATTACAATTCGAATTTGAGTTCAATAAATTCTAGTTACAAAATTCAACTGGAATACGTAAAATAAATGTACAGTTTTAATAGAAAATGCTTGACAAGCCTAGAAAGACCAAAGTTCACTATAGCCTCCCCTTAATTACATCAACATTTTTTACTTTTATCATTTCCGACAAAATAGCAAATTCGTGACCAGTGGAGATCATAAATTTACATTAAAATGCATTTCAGAACTTGTCTATCAGCAATACTTTTTTCTCGCAAAACTAGAAAAGTGACAAAAAGAATTGTAAATTTGGCGAATTTTCAACATTTTTTGTGATTTAAAAAAAAAAATAGTATAAATATTTATTTTAATTTTAATATTTTGTAAAATGGAAATACAAATTTTCATTGCATATCCTTTTTTTATAAATAAAATTTGAAACTTGCATATTTTCTTTGCTTATTAAACAAAAACATTTTTTTAACTCTGAAAATGTTAATTTCGTTAAAAAAGTACATACACTTTGAAACAAGTCGATCTTGTAATTCTTTGAGCACCAAATAACTCTGAAAAAAAAAAATGAGTAAATGTCGGAAATGAATTGTCGACCATAAATATTCAACGGATATTTATAGTTTTCGTCTAGTAAACCTTTTGGAGATAAATCGCGGGCGTAATGTAACGTGTACGAATGCGCTGAACACAATGGAACAAAAACACCTACGTGCGTAGATACTTGAAGATTTTACGTAAAAAGCAACAACGAAAATGGAAACGTCGTGTCGACGTCTCTTATGGCACTTACGTCCACACTCCTTTTTTTCAATTCTAGTCTCTTTGACGCGATCGGACAATGCCACGTGTGGATGTCTCTCACGATACCGATCGCAGCTCTCCGAGTTTATACTCGTGCGCTATATCGTCTTGCAACATACGTAACCGTATCTTTTTTTGGATTTTACTCAACGATATTATCGGTATCTTCCAATCTTGAGAATCTTACCATACAATGTCTTCGTTGAGGTATCATACGACCTTTATCATAAAATCGCTGCGATAAATTTGACAGATAGTCTTGCATTCCAGATAAACAATCATGCTTATCACTTTTGTTAGTAATCCACACGATACTATAATCTTATTCGTATAAAGAATTTCAACGCTTCCTGCAGATATATACTATATTATTTTAATATTTATGCTATTTTTGTCATAAATTGGTTTCAACTGTCTCTCTGTGAAAATAAATAAATAAATAAAATAGTTTGAACTAAACTTGGGTTTGAAGGATCATTAACTTGGCGGAAATTGCCTTCGTGTTACAAATTTCAACCACTCCCTCATTTTGGCAAAGATTAAAATAACTGATATTTACTACCTTTTCTTTTGAATTTTAATTTGTTATTTATGGATTGGAGGAAAAATATGTTGTTAAACATAGTTTGTACTATTATTAGCTCAATTTCTATTGGAAAATATTTAAAAATTCTAAACTTGCACAATAGAACATGGTCGACCATTAAAAAAAATATCTTCGAATGGTGCTCTTAGTATCACGATGGTTTATCTGAACAAAATATGTATATATTTAACCAAAATTATTATTTAAAATCTGAAGCATTCTTTTTTTGTCACTTCTAATTTTACAAAAAAAAACATTTGTTCGCCAAATGTACAGAATCTTTGTGTTACTTTCTGAAAAGTCTGTAAAATAAAAAAAGAAATCTGTCGAATTAACGCAAATTAGCATTACGATTTTATACAAATTCGATTACTCTGTAATAGAATATAATACGTCGCGTATATTTTATATCTTTATTACAGACTCGATCAATAGATAAGAAAAAAAGTGAATTATCATTATTGCCGAATATTAATATAGAAAATAATATAATATTGGTATAACCTGGGGGGGGGGGGGGGGGATTTGAAGGAATTGGGGGGTGAAGGAAATAGGTGGAGCTGGGAACAGTAATAGGGGAAGAACCCCGTATGATGGAACAGCTATAAAATAAGTAAGTAAGTAAGTAAGTAAGTAAGTAAGTAAGTAAGTAAGTAAATAAAATATCGGTACTATAAATAAATAAATAAATAAATAAATAAAATATCGGTACTATATATAAAAAAAAACTTGGACTTTGAGTAACACGTGTGCTCGAATGTCGCTGTACGAAAAGGCAATTAAAAGTATTCTCATCGCATTGACGGGTAAGACTCGCGCGCAAGCCAGGCTTTCTCTCCCACATATAGGCCTGCTTATCGGCCCGCTTCCATTCATTTTCTTAATTGATCGCGCGGTAACGAACGAGCGTCGTTTCCTCGTTCAGGTTACGTGAGAGAATCGCGTCTGTCTGTCAGGAACACCGCTGATGGCAGAGCAAGGTCAGGGCTGCCGCGTGAGCTCTACAAGAAATTTCGCACTCGAATATTACCTCCGTGTCTGACCCGTTCCCCTGTCCCTTCAAAATTGCCATGAATTATGACGAAAACAATGCTAGTAAACGTGAAGTCTGGTATTTTTTCCTCAAAGCTTCTTAAGAGCACGTTTCTTTCTGCATAATATGTACATTGTTTCATAATGATAGCTCACTTAAGTGAACTATATATGAGGCATTCTCTGTTAACATTCTTCTTCTGAACCTCTCAGATATTTCTCATACTTAGCATAATTAAAGTATTACATAAGAGTACTTTCTGTGATTAAAAAGAAAAAATCAAATTTTTTAGAAAATGTTAAAAAAAAAAAATTATGTTTCAACATAATTTGTAGTTTTATTTTCAGTTTTTTAAGTCATTTTTATTCCACTAATTTTGTGGACCTAATAACCGTTGGTTTTCATTTTAATGTAGATCTTTTTATTATCGTGCTGAAAATATTTTTAATACGGAAAACTATAATCTGTTATTTTGTGTATTAAATTTAATATGCAAGTGAGGAGTAAAATTAAAGAAATGTATAGTTTCTTAAGAATAAAATATTTAGCAAGGTTATCACATTTTCATTAGATTTTGCCGAATTACATTTTTTCAAATACGATTCACACTTTGGCCATTTTTGGTAAAAAAAAAAAAGACAAAAATCAGCGTCGACAAAATTATTGTATATTTTTTCCGTGACTTATATAACATTAAAGTATACTTTTAAAAAAGTATACCATTGTTAAAAATATTCAATCTCGAAAGTCTGAGGATACAAAACAGAATGTACTAAAAATCTAAGTATGAAAAATATCTGATATCAGAAAAAAACGGCTGAATCAACATAGAATGCCTCATATACAGCAGACAATAAAAAGCTGTGAGGGAGAATGTTGGGAATGAAAGTGCCTCGATCAACCAGCTTCAATGGAGAGAAAAGAGAAATGAAACTCGAGTGAAATAAGCCTTTTCAACGTGTAATATTTTTTTTTTCAAATTTTATCTCACCACGACTGCAGAGAAGTAAACAAGACTCGGCTGCTTAGTTATATACGGGTTTTCCAGCGTGCTCTTTGTTATCGCTACCCCCCCCACTTCGCCCCATGGATAATCAGCTCATGGCAGACGAGACTGAAGAACTCTCTATCGCTAACAAAAAAAGCGCCGGTCACAACTGCGCATAACAATAATCTCTGCCAACCACGGTTTATTTCGCCTCAACACTGAAAGATACTAACAGAAGATCCGCTTCTATATATCGCTCATTGAAATTTCACAAAGAATCTCAAAATATAAAACGCGATATCTGGGGATTAAATTGATATAAGTCCGTTTATAAGTCTAAACTCAAATTTACTTTACAAATTATTCGAGCGAGTGTTACTTTTTTTTTTATCGTCGAGGCTGCGCCAGTACCGCGTTAATGACCGCATAATATTAATCAGTAGCCTTGATTGTATTACGCCTCAACTTACGTGCTGGGCGCCTTCTTCGTGACTACATAAACATAATATCGCTCTGAGAATAATAAAGAAATATTATTCCTGAGCCACAATCAACAAATTTTCTTCTGCTGGCCGGTTAAACATGGTTGAGAAGATTATTTTGAATCAAAACTGAGTATTAACAAAAATAGATTAAATATAAAAACGGCCGGAAATAAAAATCTAATAAAAAGCACAGATATTTGTTTCAATGACGGTGATTTTTATTTTAAGCCGTTCTTGAGTTACAACAAAAGTAATTAAATTAACGATTTAAGGAATCCTAACTTCAATGTAAAACATGATTTCGACATAAACAATATTGCAATTTTTTAATGTCAAACATCTTGGCAAGGCTCTTCTGGAAAAATTGTCCTTTAAAAATGTTACAGCCCTTTTGAAAAAAAAGTGAATAAGGGCAAAATGTCCTAAAAAAGCGTTTTACGGCCCTTTTTCCCGATATTGACATTTCTTGACAAGTGTGAGTTTCGGAATCGCACGGGTTGATAAAAAGTTTCTCGCACGAGTTTCGTATACAACTTTATGCCACACGGTGCGAGTAGTGCCTGCTTCTTGCCCTACGTTGTATACGTCGGCTCGTGCTGCAAACTCACACTCGTCAAGAAAAAGTTTGATCGCACTCGTATCGTAATATACTATTATCTCACTAGTGCGAGAAGTGTCTACTTCTCGCACTAGTAGAGCGAGAAGTGCGAGAAGTAGGCACTTCTCGCACCGCGTGGCATCAAAAATATTTTCACATAATATATTCGTGAGTATACACGCAGATGTACTCAATTACATTTTTTCTCGTTATGTAATGCAGTTTAATATAAAAATCGTACACATATTGATGAACATCATATGGACTACATGTTGATCTAGTTCAAAGTAACAAATATCAACTTTCACTGTGTTATTTCGAATCAAGAAAAAACAGCATATTAGCCAAAATACGTATCACCCATAAACTTTCGATTATATATTTAGCAGAAGAAAATGTATTTTCGTTGTACCCAATTTTTTTGTTACCAAAGCAGAATGAATATCCATATCGTTCGTTGTATTCTCGTAAACTTAGCGTTACGCCTTTGCGTTTATTCTGGTGTTCTATGAAGATGATTGATCGAAGCAGTAGAACCGCGCCTGTCTTTAAACACTTTTTTGTTATTGTTATTCATGTCTGTCAAGTTTTTTTCCATAGCCATGTGCGCGAACGCATATATAGGAGACAGTATATCGATCGCGTGCGAGACCTCTGAACCTCTTTAATCTCGTGGCTGTATGTTGCATGGTGGAAAACACCTTTCTGCGTGATTATCCGACGATCTCTGACGTACGAGACGCCTTCGCTATCCTGGAGATTTGCAGGAGGTCGGCGGACGTGCAACGTGCGCTTCTTATATACACGAAGACCTTAACCACTCGTCTCTCCGATTCACTATCATGTGCATTTTGTGATGGATAGAAAATTTTAAATACCGCAGATTTGTAAAAACTTTTTTCATTTTATTGTCGATACAATTAACGAGAATTTATGGCATTATTTAGCACTCAGTTTGTTTTTTAGAAATTCATTAGTTGTAGAATTTACAAGATTTTTTTGATCAATTTAAAGAAAAAAGAAGTGGTAACATTAGATTCATTTTGTTTACGACTAATTTAGCGAGTGCTTGTTGCATTTTTTTCGTAATTTTTTCAAAATCATGTGTTGCAAAATTTACATATTTTATCGTCAATTTAAAGAAACATAAGTGGGTAAAATTTACTTATGAGGTAGTATTTCGACAATTCGGACACTTTTGTGACTAGATATTTAGTACATTGTAGTCGTAATACTTTACTACTTGACAGTAACGTTTATGATTTTTTTTTTAGTTTTCCAAAGAATCTGGGAATGTTTAATTAGAAATTGAATCACATTTCAGATTTTTTTAAACCTTTTGTATCTTAAATAGCACAAGAAAAATCCAAGACAAACAAGTTACGTTTTAAGAAGAATGTAAAAAAAATTTAATGTGTTTTTCGACAGGTACAATAACATAAAAAATAATGAGACAAATTGGATATGGTCAAGGTCAAAGCGTTTACCGCGATTTGGCCAGAAATACCACAAATATTCGTGATACTTTACACGGGTCCTAAAAAAAATTTGTACTTTTTTTTGTGACATCTCGAAACAGGCCCACTTCGTGCGGAATGACTCATATCTTTTGGTATGCCGAATAGATATCCTTTAGCTTTGTCCTACTTGAACAACGATTCAATGAATGTATAACCAGTCTAAAATATTGATTTTATTGCCACTGCTGTGCAAATCCCAATATAGACCGTTTTACAGTTATTAAGACTATTGAGATTACGTTAAACAAAAAAAAAAAAAAAAAAAGAAATTAATTACAATGCTCGCTGCTCTGGAAGTTCTTTTATGAAGGATGTTGTGCCGCGAGAGAGATTCCGCGAGGCAGAACGGTGAACCGGGTCACTTTCCAAGCTAGCTCACGGAGATCGCACAAAAAGAAACGGACTTTGTGTCCGCGCGCCTTGCTCGTGTATCGTTTTACTTGCGTTGTCTCTCCTTGTCTCTCTCTCTCTCTCTCTTGTGCGCCCACTGATTCAGACGAGACGAGTTTAAAGACCCCCGCGAAGCATATAAAACTCCGCTACAGCTATATGCTCTCAGAGTTACGTTCCACAATAAAGTAGCCCTTAAACCTGCTTTGCTGTAGCATCACAGACGTAAATTATCGTAGCTACTGAAAAGGTCGTTCTATTAATTTTGAAATAGAAATATTATTTCTTAATATTTTTTCTTCGATTATCAAAGCTATCGGAGGTTTCGAATTATACTGAAAGAAAAGTTACCCTGTTAAAATTAATATTAAAGTTTTAGACTTTTTTTCCGGACATCGTTCAGGAAATTTCAAATGCATTATTTTAATATTATGGGAGAGTTTAAAAAAAAATGTATCGACCATTTCGAATTTCCAAAATTATGTTACTGTTAACATTGTTAACAGTACAATAATATAATTCCATACTTTTTCTAAACCACTTTTCTTGACGGTTTCGACGATTCTGAGTCCTAAATTAAAAATCTAGAAAACCAAAATTTGTTTTCATGAAACCAGAGCTTCCTCTATGAGGAAGCAAAACAAAGAGTAGAAATCCGATCTACGAAAGCTTATTTTATCTATCAGATATTCTGTAAATTTTGTTATTGTTAGATTGAATTAATACTATGAAATATAGTTAGTTCATTGCTGAAAATTCACAGAGACTTTCGGGACTATATACTGACAGAAAAGTAGGACGACCCTGTACAAAATTCGATCCGCGGTTGGTTAGTCGAGTTTAGATTGGAAGGAGAGCTCTTTGACAATAGGACGAGAAAAACCCGGGACGGCTGAGCCTCTGGGGTTCTCTCAGAGAGTTGCCACCGCAACCAAGGACACAAAGGTGAATTCTCCTGGAAGGTTTCAGCCATGCTGATGCAGATGCGCGAAAACCGTTGCACAACCAACCTTCCACTTAGTGTCGCACGAAAGAAACACGTAGCTTCGTTACGAATCATATAATAGCAGTGAATAATCACGTGCCAGCTCGAAGAGAGAAAACACTGAGGAGAAAAGTTTATTTGCTATAAACAAATATATCTGGTTGTCCGTTTCTTTAAAAAAAAAATTGAGTTTTTTAATTTTTGTAAAATTATTTTTTAACCGAGTTTACAAAAGCCTTTTTCATAAAAACGAAATCACCTCTCTTTATTAATGGGAATGAAAAAAGGTGTTCAATCTCTCAATGGATCATAATTTAATTATGAAGTTACATCATTGCTTCGTTTAACTTTGGAACATATTACAGTTGCGATCGATGAGAAATTTTATCGCTGACGTAATGCTGGAAAAAAAAATACAAATGACGCGTCCTAGTCTCCTCGGAATTCCGATTGTCGATTAATTCCACGTTTGAACGATTGATTTTTAATCCAGTAAGTGTGAGTCTCGTTTTTTTTTCGCTTAGAGCGAGACTCAATGTGTGTCGTCAATTGCGGCAATAAAAAAAAAAAGATAGAAGCACGGCGACGAGATGTCTGGCTTAGAATATGTGAGGCATTCTCTCTCAGACACAGTTTTTTTTCTGACCTTCTCGAAGCATTCTTCATAATTAACCAGACTCGAACACCACTTGAAAGTATTTTCTGTTAATGATGTTTGGGCTGAAAAATGAGTATTTCAGAAAATACTGAATTTTGTTGTTGTTGGATTAATAAATACGAAAAATAAAATCTCTCATGAGAAATATGTGAAAAGGCTTGGAATAAAGATTCGCTCTATTGACATAAAATGCCTCGTGTATGTTTCATCAAGATGACTCTCCGTGATTTTATACGTACCAACAGTCTCCGTTAACGTTCAAGGATGCCAAGGAGCGGCCCGTATTCAACAGTAGAGTAGCAGGTAAAATGCTCATAGCCACGACAATAGCGAGTTTGAACGTTACAACAGTTGTATCAAGAGAGAGACATGGCGCGAAAAATACTCAAGAGAGAAGCCTGGTAAGGCAGCTGGCTGCACAATCGCCAATGGTTGCGCAATTCTTAAGTTGTAAGAGAGCTGTGGGACACGTATATAGGATAGGAGTCGAAGGCTTACGTGATCAGGTCTTTCAAGTAGAGAGTAACACAATTCCTTCATAATTTATAACTTATTGACTTTTATTCAGCAATACGATTGAGAGGGTTTCTTTTTTTTTCACATCATCACGATGATATTATTGATATATACAGGACACTTAATCTCCTCTTTATCGCCGCGAATTTTTTTTCGTGTGTGTTATTTCGTTGAGGGAAAATCTCGCCGACAGCTAATGGCGAGTTTCATATGGAATCCTCGACTACAATACAGAAAGTACATACTAATTATGTATCACAACGGAAGTTTCGTACCGAATCTCACAGTCACATTCCTAAACATGTATAAAACTTATCTTAAATCACTAATAGTGCTATATAGATCGTATTACTATCGGATAGTGTAAGAAATTCTAGTATGAAAACTATCTTCTCTAGTCTCTTTCGCATTTACACATGAAACAAATTCGAACAATACAATATTACACAACAAGTACATAAATGTTGAAAATAGGAAAAAAAGAAACTATGATGAAACATATGTATTTGACCTTTGAACTTGATAAATACAAATTAGGCGTACGATGAGATATCGTTGTAGTATAAATACGGTCGAAACAGTAATTTAATGGACAATAATGAATTCAGTTAAAATTTTAAAACTCATTCTCATACACGTCCCTTTAATATCACAGACAAATCTTAATATTAAAACTTTACTATCAACTACTGTAATGTATAATTAAAGACATTTGTATTCGTATTAAGCCAATGTGGAAGTTGGGCTTTTTTTTAACTCTTTGGAAACTCGAAATTTCGCCTCTAATCGCGAGTCTTATTAGTATCGCCCGATAATTTTGATAACGATTCCGATAAACTTGTGATAAGAGAGTTTGTCGTGATAAAGCAACAAATTTATCTGAAATTATAGCGGCATGAATGCCACTAAAACTCGTAAACAAAGATTCCGGCAATTTTTTCTCAATCAAAAAAATACGGATTTTTCAGAAGAACAATTTCGGCAACGAATATTATCACGACATATTTCAAAGTAATGTATTGTTTTTCATTACTTTCATTAGATCTCGCATGATTTTCTTTTTTTTTTTCCTTTCTTTTCATTTTCATAATTAGCCAGATTAGAGTACTTTCTGTAATTCATTTCAGATTATTAAGTTTGACTATTTTCATTGAAAATCTGATATAAAACTGCAAATTTTATTCCGGCATTGACTTTCTGGGTTTCCTGGATAGATTAATTTTTTTTTTTTTTAAATGCATGAATACAAAAATCTGCGTAGTACTGAAATCTGAATTTGGATGAAAATCAAAAGTTACCATTTATTTTACTCAATCGAAAAAGCATGGATTTTTTAAAACAACAGTTAACAACGAAAATTACATTTTTCACAATAACTGTAAATTACGAATAACATTAAAAATAGCAACGTTTTTTTTTTTTTTTTTTTTTTCTTATATCTCGAATTGTCCGTAATTCTCAATTATCTCCAAGTGAAAAATATTCATTGTCGCTGCTGCATAGAAATGCATTGAAGCGCAGCAGCGTAATAATTCTGTATACAGTAGACGTTTGATATTCACGTCCTTTCATTTCTCGTTCTTCGCGTTGCACTTCCTTCGTCGGTTGCCAGGCTAGAGTTAACGGTGCAGTGTGCGAGTGAGAAGCCAAGATAGATATATATCTTCTACCGGCTGATTCGTAAGAAACCCGTCGGCTGCTCCATCCGGTTGTTTTCTTTCGTCTTATATAGCTTCGCTATATAGCTGCTCGACTCTTTTCAATGCTCCATTCTTTTCTCACCTGCTCCACTTGTGCCGCTTCTTCATCTCCGCCGTCAATCCGTTTCGATGGCGATATATCGTGTCAGTTTTTGTTTTTTTTTTTGTTTTAAATACCATTCACTTGAAACCGCTGCATCTCCTTCCAAGCTCTTCCTGATTTTAGCGGTTGTCATTATTATTATTCACGTGAGTTTTTCGCACTTTCTCCAGCGGATCCCTAATTCGCTTTTTATCGACACAAAGGTGTCGAGGAGAATCTCGAAGAAGGGAGAGCTACCGGCGTTCCGATTGGTCACAGCTGGCTGGGATCGATGATTCCGTCTCTCCGGCTGTTTTCGCATGCTGCTCCTCTGCTTGATGCGTCTGTGTGTGTGCGTGCGTGTTCTTCTCGTTGCGCAAGTCTTATATTTCTAGGGCTCAACGGCCGGACGAGTGAAACCACTACGTCTACAAGTAGCAGAAGCAGCTAGCAACACTTTACACGTTGAAAAATTCTCGTCCCTTTACACGCAGCTCCAGTGTCCCTTTAATAAAATATCAATGAGGAACTGCAGCTTATGCATGCTTTCCAGTGTTGAGATTTTTCTATTCCAATCTTCTCCTACCTCAACAATTTCAACACGAAATATTGAAATATCTTCTCTGGCCCTTTATGTGCTTCGATTGGTTCAAAACTGCAATTTCAAGAGACTCCTAGATTCTTGTTTTTACTGTCAAATAGAATCTCTGCCAGTTGGAAAAATTGAACTAACGAATTACAGTTTTGTTCCTCCGCACACATTTTTGTGATTGCATTACAGAAATCTTGCTTGTTTCAAAGTATCAGGTAGTTCTTTTTTTTTGTATTCTAATACAAGCCTTGTTGAAAATTTTGTTGATCCTTTAGATCCCGAGTTTTTCTTCAACGATTGGTAAAGCTGGCTCTTCTGGCTCATCTGGTTGTGTCTGCGTGGGTTCTTCTCGAGGCAGCTGGCGACACATTGTACGGTGACAAATCCTCGTCCCTTTACACGTAGCTGCAGTGTCCCTTTAATAAATGATCAATGAGGACAACAGCTGATGCGTGCTTTCCAGTGCTGAGACCTTTTTCAATTCCAATCTTCTCCCATCTCAACAATCTCAAGACGAATTGTTAAAGACCTTCGCTCGCCCTTCGTGTGCTTCAAATAGATAAAAACTGCAATTTTAGGAGACTCCTTACATTGCTGTTTTTTTTACTTTGAAGTGGAATCAACAGGAGTTGAATCCAAAAGTGTAAAATCTGCCAGTCAGGAGAATTGAACTGATAAATTACAGTTTTGTACCTCTGCACACAAACATTTCTGTGATTGGCACGACAGAAATCTTGTTTTATTTCGAAGGGTCGCGTAGTATTTTTTTTCTTTTTATTTCAAAATCAAGTACAAGCCTTGTACGACTGGATGCAACGTTGCCAATTCATGTTCGCCTTTTGTAATTAGCGAACACGCTAATCTTTCTCGATCCCCATGAAGATGTTCTCTTTTCAAAAGATTCCAAGATGAAAAAAAATGAATCGAGTCTACATCGGAATTTGCACGTAACGTGAATCCAAAATCGTTTTTTAAATAGGCGCGTGTGGCTTTCGGCCATTGTCGAAGGACAAAATCTCCTCGTTGAAAAATGAATTGATCCTTTAGATCTCGAGCTCCTCCTCGACGATCGGTAAACTGCTTTGATGAACTAGAGGACTCGATCTTGCGGTAAATGCTAGTATCCAATAGTCGAGCTCTTTTTTGTTTTCAACCAATAATGTTACCGACACAGTGTTGTCAAAACCCTTTTGTCTTACAAGAAAACCGTCGTCTTTGATACGTTCGATATTTGTGTTTTTGAGATTTAACACACCGAGAGGTCGACATACCTTCTTTTGAGGATAAATCACGGCAAAGTGTTCGACGCTTGTGCGATAAACCTTCACCTGAACACCCTGACTGTGTCCAGTTGGTCCAATGAGATTCATGTAGCCACTCATGTTTTCTGTGTTCCAGCAGGAATCCACATTCGAGCCCTTCATGCTCGAATGATTCAGCTGAAGAAAGTTCGTGTGTGTTGCTACGTCAGCCGGCATGTTGATGCTTTTTCAACTCGGAAGCTTTTTCGACGTTTTAATAACAAAGATTTAACACTCAAGAGAGTTTACGTTGAGGCTTTCTTATTGTATAACACAATTTGTAGCTTTTTGTCGTAGTGACCAGAAATAGAATTCACTGCGATTGCGTAGTCGCGATACGACAAAGACTTATGATGATGTTTTTAGCAGTAGACACTCGGATATTTTATCGCGAGTTTATTATAAGGCAACGTGTTGCTCCTTCGCGCTCTGTCGAATGACTATAGGAGGTAGCTTGGTGGGATCTGTATTTATACCAAGCGTTCGTGGCGCTTGCGCAGTTAAAGAAAGAGAAAGAGAGACACAGAGCTCTTGTTGCTTTGTCGAACAACGCCTCGAGTAGACACCACTTCGTGGTAGTTGAGTATTCGTGTGTCAGTGCAGTGTGTAGGTATTGTGCAAACAAGTGAGGCAGAATATAAGAGGCATTCTATGTCAGTTTAATCTTCTTTTTTTTTTCTTCTAAAAGTCTCAGATATTTTTCATAGTTACACGAACTGTGGCACTGCTTACGCCAAAAGATTTTCTAAATTTTACAACAAAATAAAAGTAACAGTTATTTGAAAGAAAAATGAATTACATTTTTTTCGCTGCAAAATAAATATTATCAGGTCATTAAAAATATTCGTAAAATTTCATTAAATTGCTGATATGAAATTACATTTTTTATCTTGAGATATTTATTTTTCCTCTCTCACAGTTTATGACATTTCGACTTAAAAAAAAATACATCATTATCATATGAAACATTGGATTAAAAAATCTGAAAGTAATTCACAGGTTGTACTTCAAAATATTACGGGAACCCAGGAGGACATTATAAGAAATATCTAAGATAATGAAAAAAAAATGTAGTTGATTTGACATAGAATGTCTAATATACGGGATGAAGCGAGCACGCTCGCATAGACAGAACGTCGCGGAGAAGTCGCGTGGCGTGACCAATCAGCACATTCGAACACGTCCAACTTTTGTCAAGCTCATCTGGCGACGATATAATTGTACGATATAATTATAGAGTAATAACGCTTTTAAAGCGACATACAGATCGGATTTTACATGAATTCTCCGGTATCGCGGAATCGCTCTGCTACTTTTAGCTGTATTATAAAGATAAAACGTATAATACCTGCGATTTCCGAAAATATATTCTATTAAACTATACGGAGAATGATCCCCGCTTAGGCATAAATTTATTATTCATGCCTCGACGTGTTGTTTGTTATTGCCACGCTCCTGATAGACAAAGCCACGACGAAAAAGAATTCGGCGTAGCCGCGCCGCGGCATCGACGACAACAGATTAGCGAAATTATGCGTTCCGGCTAAGCGCGGCGGCATCGCTTCCGGAGATGGTCAATATATGATCAACCTCTTTGCACTAACTTCTTAAAGACGAAAGACGCAAAGACGTTTCCAAGTGAAATGACTAAGAAAAGCATATGAAATTGAAATTTCTTAACGGTGTTTATTATTATTATTATTATTTCATGTTTTTAGGTTGGTAAGAAAATCTCTTTAGGCCACGCTGTATTTTTTCTCAACTCGTGTGATTGCACACACACACTCACACTCGTCAACCAAAAGTTTGATCGCACTCGTATCGTAATATACTATTATTTACACTGGCCGGAACAAGACTTTGAAAACAATACAGATAGTGGCTGAAGAGTAGGTCAAAGATACAGAACGAAAAAAAAAAAAGAAGAAATCAAAAAAGCTGGAACAATATAAGCAATATGGAATTATTAAATTATATTTAAGTGTAATTGTACTACATTAACCTTAGGCTTTTTTTTAAATACAAAAACAAAAATAAAGTTGGGGTCAAAGCCCCTGAACGACACATAGTGTTTTTATTTACGTGACTTTACTATTTCTTTATTTTTGCTTTACTTTTTCGTTGAAGTTCTCACGTGTTAAATTTACGTTAAGATGTATAAACGTGGTAACCGAAACCAGCTTACTGTTTTAAATTCATTCAAATATTCTTGGGCGACTAAATCTAATTATAATTTTAAGTTTTCTTGGTTTTTTGCGTACTCATGGAGAAGGCTCTGTTTTCATGACATTTTTTATCGAGTTTTTCATGTCATGACACTCAGAATGGTCCAAAACGTCGAGAAAAATGGTTTCGAAAAATCCTTGGATGTACGTGTGCGTTTGTGTCGCGTGTGTGCGTGTGCGTGTGCGTGTGCGTGTGCGTGTGCGTGTGCGTGTGCGTGTGCGTGTGCGTGTGCGTGTGCGTGTGCGTGTGCGTGTGCGTGTGCGTGTGCGTGTGCGTGTGCGTGTGCGTGTGCGTGTGCGTGTGCGTGTGCGTGTGCGTGTGCGGCATTCAAAATTCAAACCTACATATCTCAAGAACGGTCTTACCAATCGGGCTCAAATTTGGCACACATGTGGGGCAGGTGGGCACCCTTGTTTGTAAACATTCAAAAAAAAGAAAATCAAAAATATGTTCAAACCTTATTTAACATTGCAATTTTCGAAAAATGTCTGTACTGAATCTAAAAAATAATTAAAAAAAAATATATATGTAAAAACATAAAAATTTGCATCTATAATTTAATATTATTGCAAATTCACATCGCTCAAGTAAAAATCGATTTCAACTAATTGAAATTAATGCATTTATCGTTCCTTAAACCATTAAAAAAAAAAAAGATTAGCACTCATTTAACTACAATGAAGTCACCTTAAACTTGCAATTTAATATCACTGGGATTACTCGTCAGATTGTGTCTTATACTGTCTTATTGTAGGAAGCGATATTTCCAATGAGACGTAGAACCAGATTGTCTAGAACACTTTGAAACTTGTATCCGAGTGAGTGGTCTCTCTGGTCCAGTCCGTTTAGTTTGATCCGGGAATTTCTCGCTGATCTAGATAGAACTGGCTCATGTGGATGATGGATCAAAAGCGAGACCCCCAGCCGGTGTAAATCAACTTGTTGTAGTAGATATATATATGCCAATAACTCGTGTCTTATGCACTTTTATTTAAATTGATGAAACGTGCGGCAACAATCGCGGTAACTGGCAAAGAGCGCAGCAGATATACGCGTGTCTACACGTTTTTTTTTATTATTAAAACATACGTATCTTCTACAGCATACCAGTTTCAATGATAGCTAACTGTCGACGTTGCACTTAGGCACCACACGTATATTATCATGCTCTCATCTGCAGTTATGAGCAGTTTATAATGCAATGTAATAATGGTAATTGTTACATTGCGTCATCCAGACGTGAAATGAATAAAAATTATCATAATTACCAATCACTCGGATAATTGCTCATGTCTCGTTATGTTGTATATGTATCATATATAGTATTGTCTCATTATATACTATATGTTGCTATACATATCGATGCTTACAGCCAATTTGTAACCATAGCATTACTTTCAAACTCGATACTTTCTTCATTTATTCTGTTAATAAATCGATTTTTTTTTTTAAATTTCGTACACTGTAAAAAAAACTTATTTTGTAGTCCGCAGACATACACAAACTATTTTTGTTAATTTGATTTTTTTAAATTACTAAAGTAACTTGTTTAAAAATGTGTTTTTTTTTAAATTTAATTTAATTTTCAAACAATTCTTCGTCATTATTTATTTAACAAAAAATTGTATTCTTTTTTTAATATACCTTTTTTAATTGAAAAAATGCAGAATTTTTAAATAGAATTTGCATATTTGAGAAAAAAGTAGAGAAAAGTACTGTCAAGTAGTTCTGAAATCTAGCTAATTATGAGTAAATATCTGAGAGGGTAAATGGTGGTGCCTGAGTTAACACTGAACAACAGATAATTTATTAGAAATTTTGTTCTTTCTATTTATAAAATATTCTTTAACATCATTTATAAAAAAATTGTTATTCTTTCTATTTATAAAATATTCTTTAACATCATTTATAACAAAAAATTGTTATTTTCTTTTACACAACATTTTTTAAACTTGAATGTAAAAAAAATAAAACAATTTTTTCATAGAACTTCTAAATCACAGAATTTACAGTGAGTGCCACATATAAATTGTGTATTTGCGCTACGATGTGGCATAGATTTTCCCCGAAACGACGATTAATGTCAGCCAAAGAAAACAAATTTTGTTAATCAAGATATCTTCTAGAATATTGGATTAAAGATATCGATTTCTTTTGTATTAAGGTTACTAATAATTAATTATATAATTACTAATTATTGCTAATTATGAATAATTAATTAATATTAGTTATTAAATCATTTACTTTTCAAGACGTCAATATCTCTATCTCTGCAAAAGAAAAATATATAAGAACTTTTCTTAATATGAATTTTCGATGAAAGTGATTTTTTCTTGAATTCGACAATTTTGCACAACAACTATGCAATTATTTTACAACATTATGAGACACTGCAATTCGTTGCTGTCACATTCAGGACCCTGTGTCACAAGGGCATACCAACTCGCCCTTAAATACACGTGATTCGCATGGCTCTCAATGGATCCATCTTCTTGGCACGTGCTAATCGGCACGTTTCCTCGCAGTTACGTCGCTTGCTATCACATGTTTCACAACAGATTGACGAAGGGAAGTTTACAACGCACAGCCTTCCCCGCTTGTCTCTCGTAATGATGCTGTTACGTTATAATATTTCTTGTACGCACTTTGGGACGATATATAGGATAGGGCATTTACTTACACTTTCTCGCTTGTATAAAATGCAATATAAATAATTAACAGGTGTGGGACGATAGTGCGTCAACTGCTAATACTTAATTTCAAAGGTGAAACGAAGAAGGAGAGCCCAAAGATACATCGATGATGCGAGAGACTTAGGCTACGAGCTTCGAGTTAGGTTTTTTTGGCAAGTGTTCACTCATCGTCTATGACGAAGGCAAATGGGTGCGATGTCTCGCTAGAATCTTTCGTCGTACGCCAAGAATAAGAACAAGTGTCTTGTTCACAACGTTGAATTCGGGAAAGTGGCTTTGCATTCAGGAAACTCATTAGAGCAGGCGAAAAGCCAAAATTACTCTCGTGAGAATAAAGATGACCGAGCTCTTCTCGGTTGTAATTTCCACGTGTGCTGTGCGAATGATTTATAAAGATCTGGCTATATATAATCACATTTTTTCCTGGAATAATCTTTTTTTTTCTGCTACTAAAATGTAGAAACATTTTATTTCAATAAATAAATAGATATGTAAGAATATAGTTGAAAAACAGTAAATTAAATAAGAGATCATAATTTTATAAAATCATGGCTCTACTTTTTGGGCTGTGAGAACCATGTTTCTTAGTGTGATCATTTTTTTTTTATATCTTAAGGATTTTATTGTTTAATTTGTAAGAAATGAGAGAAAAATTGTAAAAATTCTCGTACATACAATGACGAATTAGAAATCTAAAAAAAGCTCACATAAAGTACTCTCAACTAAAAACTGCTTAATTATGAAAAATATCAGAGCGTATAACAAAAGTCTCTGAATTTACAGAGAAAGCCTCACGTTAACGTTGAAAAGTAAATTCTCTGAGAATTCATTGTAGCTTTTGATTTCCTAAGTCCTACGAATCAAGTTTAGCATTCTTTAGAGCTGAGCAGCTGAAGTTGTTCGATCGTTTCCTAAAAACGAGCGATTTAGTAAAGAGCCAAAGCTCACGATTGCATGCATGAATTCGAGCCCGATTTTGTAATGTCTTTCGAACACGCGCGTCGTATTAAGAAGAAAATCCGACTCGTGGTATATGCAGTAAATAGAATATACGAAAAGGGCGCAACCTTTATCCGTGCCGATTACAGAGGAAAACTTCTTTAATAATACTTAGCTGCTATGCGATGCGTAGGCGGTAACCGGAAAAGAAACCATATCTTTCCAAGTCTTTTCTCGTTTTCGCTAAAAGCCAATTTCAACCTTTATCCAACTTTAATGAACGCATATCCAATTCAAAGAGGATTACGGAAGTCTCCGAGACCGTATTACTGCAACGTGGAATTTCATTTACTCGCACAATGTCAATAACTGGTGTGACTCGTAACCGGAGACAGTAAATACATATATCAGTGTGTAAATCGAGGAGCTCGAGTTGCTATATATGTATAGAGCTCACACGGTAAACAAAAAAACAGCTATATTTCAGCAATTTACTACGCGTGATGCGTTAATTATCTTCATTCAAGGTAATCGCAGATAGAGGCAATATGTACGACTATTATTTAAATTTGCAAATATATATGTATTATGACGTTCTGACCCAAATTATGTCACCCAGAAAACAGATTAAGTGCAATCAAATAAATTTCTATATTTAATTTTTTTTCTGTCAATTAACTAGCACTTGATTTCTATAAAATATATATACTACAATGTGTACTTCATTCCATTATACGATTTATTGATTTTTATTAAATATTATTGTTAATATTTTTCAAATATTAGCACGAAAATAATCATGAACTTCCATATTATTTTTTCAAAAAGCTATATACGATTGAAATACATTTTTTCTATATTGAACCAGAAGACGTATTCCGTTCAAATATATATTTATTAAAATTGAATAAGTGTATTATTTAATATGGAATACATTCCAAATCTATTTTGTTTAATATTGTTCCCGATCAGTAGAGTCTAGTTCCGTCAAGTACATTTTTTTCTGAGTGTAATACTTTATCTGTTCATTCATACCATAAATAATTAAATGTTATTATTTTTAAATATGCCTGAATTGGAATAGAATATCTCATATACAACAAGTATTATATGGCGAAAAGCCTCGAAGGAATATTCGCGACTATCTATCTTGGAAATACAAACTACTATAATTTTTCGCGATGCAAGATACCGTCGCACATCAGTGTGTGTGTGTGTTGCTGCAGTCGTTGTAGAAGCAGAAAACTTGAGAGATATAGTATATTAAATACGTGTAGCGGAAACCTCCGTTGTACAACAATCGAGGAAACGCGCGACAAAACAGATCTTGTGCCAGATTTCAATGCCACGAAAACGTGTGTTTTACGCGTTCGGAAAATTTTCTTTCTGCACATTGGTAGAATTCGCATTGTTTTACTAACGGGATCTACAAACACTGTGCACTTTAAAAGCCTTGATCTATGATTTATACCACCAATAGTTTAGTCAATATAAAGGTATTATCGATCATCGCCAGATACTCTGTCGCTGATTCATTACGGAATTTTTGTTTATCACTATATTTGTCTGGAATTCGTCATAGCGAAACAGTTTGAGTTCAACGTAAAAAGAATTACTGGTAATTGAAATGAAAAAAAAAAGCGTATTCGTCATTCCGATTTTTAGTTTAAATGTTTTGACGAGTATGCTAATTTCTCGCATAATGAATTCACTTCGAATTGGTAATAATAATTAATGTTGCGTTACAGCTATCGACAGCACTATAGCAGCCATGAAACACCTGTGTTTGCTTCAGTGTCGTGGGATTTTTTTTTTCTTTGGTCTTTCTACATTGAAGTGTAATCGGAACGATCTCGTTAGTGACGACCAAAAGATCACTCGCGGTTGACCGCTTCTTACTCGAGGTCACTTTGAACAGCATAATCAAACACAATCCGAGCGCGTAATGAGAGATAAAGAGACTCGAGGATTTGGAGTAACTGGCAGTAAACACCGATTCATCCAATACAAATTATGTGGTCTGTCGGTTGGCTTGTTTATCCGTGATTATTTGATTTATCTCTTGCTTACTGTGATAACACGATTTTTAACAAAAGCTTTGACGTACATTCGATAGGCGTTTTTTTTTTTTTTCAATTTATTTCATTGAATAATCGCAACATAAAGTGTTACGTCGTGACTATTTTTCCCCTTAGAATTTTTGTTTTTTTTTTCAGTATGTTACAGTAAGAAAACGTATAAACAGTTCATTAAATAATAGCCAATTATTAATCAAATAATTGACTATTATTTTTTCCACTACATTACCGAAACTTGACATGTCTTATGAACTTTTGTATGCAATCATTTTTTACTTTTATTTGGAGCAAGAAAAATAAATGTTGAATAGAATATCAAACGATTTAATCGCCCAATTGAGTTGACTGCTTAAATGTTTATTATCCACATTCTAAGATTTTTCTATGGATTCTCTTTTCATTTTTTTTTAAATTTAAATTTTCAACCTTGTATTTTTTGTTGTACTATTTAAAAAAAGAACGGAAACAAAATCACAAAATGTTTTTTCAAGTTGCCGTAAAATTTGGAATGCGAGATTTATTTGAGAGGATCATAAAAGAAGTAACTGAATTGACAGAGAATACCTAATATGGTTTTGCTCTGTGAGGTGAGAGGAGTTTTCGACTAATACGTGCCGCGTACAGAGTAAATTCATTCTGGTGTGTGCCCATTGCAAATATAGGCTTGCGGCGTAATCCAATGGGTAATGAAAATCATGGCGCGACTATAAATTTCAATGTAATTACGCCGAGACCCAATGCTTACGTGGCAGACACGAGAGGCAAGCAAACATAATTCGCAAACTTGTGTATCAGTAGCAGAGATGCGGCGATTGAAAAGTTCTTATTTCTCTAGTGCTGCTCTGTATTTGCGGGTGTGTGCGTTAGAACTGCTAAAAAATACGCCTTTTCGTCTGCAGTTATGAGCAGTTTATAATGCAATGCAATAATGGTAATTGTCACATTGCGTCATCACATGCGAATTGAATAAAAATTATCGTAATTACCAATCACGCGGATAATTGCTCACGTCTTGTTATAGGCTATACATATTGATGCTCAGTACATTTGTAGCCACAACATTACTTTCGAACACAATGCTGTCTTAATTTATTCTGTAAATAATTCGATTTTTTTAGCCTATTGTATACTGTAAAAAAATCTTAATTAGTTTAATTTGGGACTTCGATCTTTTTCTCAACTTTTTTCAACGTTTTCGTTCATTTCTAACAGTTTTTATCAGACCTTTTCCGTAGGGAAATTTAACGATATCAGATATCAAAATCTTTTCATTCCGGAATCACGATTGGTGCCATTCTAACGATTAAAAAAAAAATGCAATCGACTCTAAAGTAAATTTAATAAAGTAGCGTTTTATTAAAAAAAAAATCTGAATTTTTTCTTAAGGAAAGTGAATGTTATGTCCATAATTATTTCCTTAAATTAATTGAAAAATTCATAAAAATCAAGAGCTTTTTATAGTGAGACATTTGTTTTTTGTGACTTCTAATTTTTTTAAGATACATTGACTTGAAAAAAAAAAATGCAGTATTTTCTGAAATTATCGGAAGTATTGTTTTCTACATTTTACCAAGAGATCAACTTTGAATTAAATATTCTGATCACAGTTTTTATTATCGACCGAGTACAAGCAAAATATTGACTCAGCAAGAATTTCGTGAAACTTAGTACTCAAAAGTTGCCGCTCACAACAAAAATTACCAATTGTCGGTATTTCAGAAAACGCCTTAAGATAAAGTATGGAAAAATTTTTAAGTAACTGTACTTCAAAAATATGTCAGGCTTAAATTTTCTTATGCCCAAAAAAGTAAAAATAGATCTCATTTGTAAAAAGTGACTTAAAATTTTTTAAATGCTGATTTATTTCCACATACTCTTGTGATACAGCAGTGTTCTAATGGTAAAGAAAAAAATTCAAGTTGAAGGTTTAGAAGCACATTTTATTTAGATTGAAGGATATAATTTAATTGGCAACATAATTTTATCGCCATGAGTAACAGTTTCCTATGGGTTCATAGATCCACATTAATCTATTATTTTTGGACTTCATACTTGTGTTTGATGTCCTTCCACAGCTTCTGCAGAAAAAAAAATATGTATCAATAATTATCAATATTGACAATATTTTGAAGCAAAAAGTATTATTTCTGCATCAAATTTTCTCAATAAATTACACAATTAATGATGTTCACAGCCATTATTTATTAATAAAGGAATCAAAAAGCAGATCAGTTACAATAGTTTATTAATTGTTTTTACTTGTTTCCGTTTTTTTCTGTACATATACTACAGTTTGTACTTTATGTTAGATTCCAAGGAAACGATAGTCCTAATAATAATAATAATACTAATAATATTAAGGATAAATTGGAAGAGCATTCCACAGCCAAATTAAATTTACTTTTGGTATTAATAGTCAATATAGTTATCATATTTATAGCAATAAGAATTATTGCAAATAAAAACAGAGCCCTGATTGGTTGCTATCAGAAAATTAGACCAATCAGATCTCTGTTTCATTTAGTTCCTGTAGTTATTACTATAGAGAGAATATCTATAGTAATTATGACTACCAAAAGCAAAACACCTCAATTTAGTGCAAATGTTGCCAATGAAATATCCAGTGAATGGTCATTAAATCCGTTTACAGGACACTGATATTTATAGTGATGAACCAAAGTACTATTAATTATTAGTTCATTGGATTATGGTTAGATACTAAAAAACTTTTTGTCTACTCCGAATATTTCGAGGATTTCCAAAAGTTTTGTAATAAACTGTTAAACTTACGCCCTTGTTAATAGCGTAGAAGATTTCTGCAGAGACTATATCAATGGTCCTTTCGAAAAAGAAACATCCAGTCATAATGGTGACAGCTAAGGTTGAGGTTCGCTTGAGAAACACGTTGTACAGAACTTTCTGAAGTCCCATTTTTTCTTCGTCTACCTACGAAAAACACGATAGCTTTACTCTAAATGTTACAATCTTTTAACTACACGTTTTCGTCAATAAAGACCGAACCTTCTTACGTAAGGCTGGATTGCGGATAGTGTAAAGCAAGAGATCCCAGACCATAAACTTACTGGCTGATCAAGTTACTCTGAACAATCTAAAAATCGACGGCCTGCAGTTGCATATGCGCATTTTAAGATGGCGCAACCGACCAATTTTAAATGTCTTGTACCAGGTTTTCATTAGTTTTGAATTTATCGGAAAATTACGTTATTTAACATTTTTACCGTTAAGGTGATGTGCTACTGCTCGGTCGGTAACAAAAACTGTAAAGCGTTGTTCTCGTCCCCATTTGATATTTTCAACAAAAGATGAGAACGGTTCATTGCGTCTTAGAATTCTGCAGTGAACCGTTCGCATATTTTACCCGAAAAATCAACCGTAGCCAAGAACAACGCTTCGGGAAGATTCAGCTATCTCTCTCGCACTTGCGGTGACTCAGTCGGTGTAGCACATCACCTTAAGTTTAAGCGTTAATTTACTAGTAAATTTGGTAAACACAGTGCTGCTAATGCACAAGACTCAAGTCTCAATTTAAATAAGTAGAATTACAAATCGTTCAAGTAACGTATTAGATGATATATATATTTTTTCTTATAGAGGACACCGAGTAACATTCATAATATTCATAAACGAAAAAAGGCGATTTATGTCTTTTTATTTGTGGTTAAAGTAGTTAAAATAACGTGACTCTAACAAAGAATACATATTGTATATATTAATGTTGTAATTAATGTCAACTCGTTTGTTAATTTAAGAAAACCAGAGTTTTTATTTTAAATTAGTAAATTGACAATAAGAAATTGTGAATTTACCGAGTCAACGGAGTTTTTTTTTATTAAACTAGAATTAAAATAGGCATAATAAATAATGTTAAGTTCGCCATTTCTTTTTTGTTAAATGGAAATACAACCTCATAAAAAATACTTTTGTACGTTTTTTTAAATCTAAAACTAGAAAGGTACAAACTTATTTTTGTAAAAATTAAGAAAAACAAGTTTGGCGTATATTCGTGCACAAATTATTTAAAAAATACAAAAATCATGTTTCGTTTTTGCAGTTCAGTACCAACTGAAAGTCGCTGCGGTTAATTAACCGGATATTTAGCCGGTCATTTATCGAATCACAATACCAGTTTTCATACGCGCAACAGCGACAAGCGATGCACGTTCGAAAGAAAAAGGCAAATAATTATTTTGTCTTTGTCCATATATTAGTTATATATATATTTATTTGAATGAGGCGTAATATTCATAAATACATTATGCATTAATATTGTATTCTCTCTGCATTAAAAAAAGTATCTCGCCTCCCCGCCTTTTATAGGATAATTTTTGGTTTTTTTAAAAATGTATTGTTTTCGAAGATAATTTATTACTAAATCACCGACAGCACTCTTTTATATTATTAGTTATTGAAAAATTATAACCTCTTTATCCTCCTTTATCCTAACACAATTTTAACATTATATAAAAGATATTATAAAAATGTTATAAATAAAAAAGCTGTCACTCATCATAATCCTATTAATACCAAACGTTTATATTCTTTTAATAAAACTGAACGACAAAACAAATTTTGTCATAAATTTGCGTTTATCGATAAATTTTATAAAAATTATATGGCTATAACTCTATTATCTATGTTAAAAAAACATAAAAACAGACGCTGCTATCCGAGTTATTCAGCAAAACATTAATTTAAACTCTATCAAAAATTGCAAAACTGGTTTTTAAAAAGTAAAAGCACTGTTTTGACTATAGTGTGACTTTAATATCGCGCGCGAAAAGAACAAAGAGTTCTAGGCAAGTATGTGTTTTCGTCTTTTCGCGATGCCAGTAAAATAAATTATTCGTTTGGCATTTTTCTATCGCAATGATGAGTGAAGAAGTTGACGCATCAATGATAAAGGTTTATATTATTAACTGGAATATGACATCAAGTTATGAAAATGTGTTTTCACTCATGCTAATTCTACATATGTGATATGAAATACATTCACGACTCGTAACCAACAAAACCATCTTTCTTAGACTTTGTCAAAATAACATTAAACAAATAGCAATATATGATTAATCGTCGATTGTCATCTGGTTATTTTATTGTTATTATTATTATTATTATTATTATGCTTTGACATCATTAATATGATTCCACTTTATAATTCTAAAATCATTTCTCTGTTAATTTTTCTTACTAAAATATATGTAATACTTTTGATCTCTTGTAGAGAAATCTTTGTTTCCATGATTTTTTTTTTCATTAGTATTGTCTCAAATTTTTGTGCCATGTATAATACAGTAAAATATTTGTTTGTTACAAACTTGGACAAAATTGGTTAAAGCATTTTGATTTAATCATATTTTTAAGATTTTGAAAAATGCCTGTTATCACTCGAACTCAAATAATTTTATAGGTATTAGACTGAAATTTGGCAGAAAACTTTATGAGAGTTGCGGATAGTGTAAAGTAGTGCGATCTGTGGTATTGAATTTAAGCAAAATCAATAAAGCAGTTTAGATTTCATAGATATTTGTATTTTTGTAATTTTTATTTTTTAATTGCTGTAACTTGGAGATTTTTCGAGCAACTAATTCAAAATTTTGCATAAAACTTGAATGTGTTGATGTTTGATACTGAATATGGTGAGAATCCAACAAAGAGTTTACAATTCAGAGAATTCTTTTGCTTTTTGTTTCTCCAAAGCTTTCTGAGATTAAGCAATCAGAGATTACTACTGTAAACATTCAAAAACAATGAGGAAACTATGTAAAAAGTTTTACTTTGCATCCTTCTTTTTTGTCTTTAGATTGCTGACAGAAAAACGGCGGATCTGGATGATAAAGAAAATGAGAAAACGTCTGGAAAACGTTATCGCGAGAGCAGCCTGGAGCTGTCTCCTGATACAGAATCACCACGAAAAATGAGGAAAAAGTCACCTCAGAAAAAAAGCTATGTCAAACTGACAGAAAATATTAAATTGGATAGTACAGTCATGATTGCCACTGTTTCAAATGATAGCAACTCAAATTTTGCAAAAGACAGCAGTAATGATTTTGATATTGGGAATGATAGCGCCTTGCTTAATGATTTATTAGGAGAGTTTTGTGAAGATGATTCTAAGAATACAGCAACGTTGAGCAAACAAATTGGTAGCGACGGTCAAAATAGAGCCGAGAAACAGACACTTTCTACAGAAGAAACATTTAATCAGCTCACTGACTCTGAGCAGTTTGTGGAAACAGAATTTGATGGCGATTTTGATGATTTCTTTGATGAAATCCAAGAAGATGATGATAAGATCACTGCAGAAGGCATTGATTTCCTTGAATTTAGATGCTGCAAAGTTTTGGTTATTAACAGAGAAAAGAAATTTACAAGAGTTAAAGTGGAACAGTACTCAGATAAAAAGTCTGCAACTGTTTTATGCTATGGTTTTTGGTAAGAATTCACCTTGACTTACTCGTTGTTCATTTAAATGTTTAATTATCTAATTTTTATCAAATTAATGACAATTAACATAATTACAAAAATACTTTATAAAAAGCACTAATTTTTTTCCCCTCTTTCTTACACATTTTTAATTATCTACGATTATTAAAAACAAATTATCGATAGACACATTTTTTAAATTTATCGAAGCCAAAGTGCGCCGATTGCTACTTTTTTTTCGACCTTTAATCAACAAAAAAAAAAATTGAAAAAAAAAACAGAAATTATAGTAACGATGAACGGCAGCTACAAAATTGTATGCAACACATGGTTTTCTTGAATTTTTTTTTTTATAATATATTATCAATAATTATTTGTCAATTAGTATAGTTCATTGTTTTTTTTACACTCTATTGACAATGTTTTTTTTTTAACTAGCACTGTTCACTCTTCCTTTTCAATTAAATGTCTAATAAATCTTCAATAAGTTTTTTTATATCCATTTTTCTGTTTTTTTTAAACATTCTCTTGACAATGATTTTTATTAACTAGGAAAGATACGAGAATAGAAATAAATGATGTTGTGTCGATAAAAGCTGCGAAAAAATCAGAAAAATGGACAGTCGACAACGAAAATGGTTTTCTGGTAACTCAGCCACACACTTTGGTATCTGGAACTGCAGTTGTAGGGGCAAACTTTTGCCTTCGTCGCGGTGTGTTGGTCGAATCTTTTCGCGGTCTTGACGATCTACCGAATGTTGAAACGGATGGTTCGGTCATGACGATCGGTATTCTAGTCCACGAGACATTGCAGAATGTATGTCACAATTGACAAGAGGTATCTCTTAAAACGGAATTCCGAGAAGTTTAGTTAATTTTATTTTTCTTTAATGCTTCAGGTTTTGAAAAGGAAGTTAACGACTATAGTCGAAATAAGAAAAGTTGTTGATGAGATTATTAATACCCGGCGAGGAGTTCAAATCCTTTACGAATCGAATTTATCGCAAAAGGAATGCAAACAGAAAATTGAAGCGTATGTTCCGAAGATATTTCAGTTCATAAAGCGCTATATTACTGGTAAGATCGGCAGAGAATCATCTGCTAAATTTAAAGTAGATTCCACCATTTTGCTTTCTCATAGAGGTAGCTTTATGATGGAGACATTTTTTTTTTTCTAGATTTTTGCGCGAAAGTACTTTAATTTCTGAAATAGTCAAAATAACACATTAAAATAAATTAAAAAATTAATGTCATTTATATCAAGGTGACGCGCCAAACGTTTCTACACGAATGAAGTGATATTCAGCAGTGTTTGGTGCAAAGTTTCATCCACATTTGTAAAGTAATTCAGATTGTAGAATATTACGATTTTTCACTAAAATAATTGAGCAGTATCAATTAACGGATATATTCAGCGTATCAACAAGGCTACAAAGTACAACCTTGCAAATTGCTTTCGCTTTATTTGATACCATCTACAAAACGTCCCCCAGGAAACCAAAATCAATCATCATTTTCTAATAGAGGAAGTTTTATGCACAGTGTCAGGAAGCAACTTACAAGGTTCTACTTTTTTCAAATCTTAATCTTCTGAAATTAAAATATATTTATAAGGTGATGGAGGCCAATCGAAGGATGACAATTTTTCCGGAAAGATCGATCGAATCCGAGAGATTGAGGAAAATGTCTGGGTACCAGAGTTGGGGTTAAAAGGAAAGATTGATGTTACTGTCGACGTGACTGTCAATTTAAATCGTAAGATTATGCCAGTCGAGGTGAAATCTGGTCAGCCCTCGTTTTCCACAGAACATCGAGGACAACTTATGATCTATAATATGATGTTAGGATTCCTTGGACATCAAGTAGATGCTGGTCTTCTTGTTTATATCAGGTATTCACCATAAAAATGACTTGTTTAGTTCCGAGCTTATATATAATTTTTAATATAATAAAAAAAATGTCCGATGCCGTAAAGTCGAAAGAAAATTTTAAATGACAACACGACTTTTGGTTAAAGTGACAGACGGATTTGTTACTTCTTTAGCAAAATTAGGTTTACAACAAAAACAAAACAATAATGCTGATCTTACAGATATAATTACTGTGTACTGCAGGGATAACATAGTCAAGGAAATAAAAAATAATCACCCAGAGGAAAGAGATCTGATTATGCTGAGAAATTCTTTTGCTCATTACGTTACACAAATACCAGAACACGAAGAAATTATGAAGGAGGATGGAAGTGTCGAAAAAGTGTGGAAACACATGAAATTGCCAGAGCCGATAAATCACCGAATGGCCTGTTCAAAGTGTCCCTATAATATTCTTTGTTCCGTATATGCCGAAAAGGACCCGAATCTCGAACTCTCCGAATCGCATATTTTAAAATCCATCAAAAAAGAAACCGCGGAGGTTTTGACACCTGAGCACATAGATTATGTTTTGAAATGGATAATTATGACGAAGCTGGAGGATACCAGTAATCGCGAGTCTGCGTCTCTCAAAAACATATGGATTATGGAGCCACGAAAGCGGTAAGATACGCAAATTCCAAGAAATTTCAGGGAATCTCAGAATTGGTAAAAGAAAGTGGTTTAATTGATCAAGGAAAAAACAGAGAAATTTTTCCCTTTTAAATTTTTTTCTTTTCAAAAGTCAAGTTTTTTCTTTTACATTTCTTTCCATTTTCAAAATCAGAGCATTTTGCCCTTTTACAAAATCTGGGAACTTTTTTCTTTTACAAGTAACATTTTTGAAATATTATGACTCCAATAATTTAACTTCTTTAATTTTTAAATCGGACAATCTTTCGATATCCCTTTTTTTCCTTCTACGAAATCAGAGTGTTTTTCCTATATACATTTTTTTCTTTTTATAAAAACAAAATGTTTCTCTCTCTTACCTCTTTTCCTTTCACAAAATCAAGGAACCACTCACATTTTTTTCCTCTTATAAAATAGGGGAACTTCTTCCTTTTGTAAGTAACTTCTTTGAAATATTATAGCTATAGAACAGCTAAACCTCGTTAATTCTTATTAAGGGAGAAGAAGGGCTTTTGCATATCGAATCTCGTAGTATCGGGAAAAGTCAAAGAAGAAGGCAACAAATATATACACACGTTCGTGCGAAAAAACTCTGATGACAACTATCCAGAGACCGATTGTAGTCGCACAAATTTAACGGATAGTGACTACATAATCGTCAGTACAGATACGAGGATAAACATATCAGCTGGCTACCTGATATCTCAAAGTGGCAAAAAACTAGAAATGCTCTTGGACAGGTAATTTTAAGCAACCTGGTAACAAATTACGATTTTTCGAATGCTTCATACAAGAATTATTCTAGGAACATTCTGAAGCAGTATCCATCGTCAACGTTTCATCTGGATAAATATCCATTCGGTGGTCTAACAAAATTGAGCTTGGCCAACATTGCCTGCCTATTGAATATCAACGATATCACTAATAAATTGCGTGGCATAATTATCGACAAGAATCCGGCGACTTTTGTACCAAAACTACCAAGATCCGTCGCTGAACTCGGCGCATCGATTTTGTATCGTCTCAACAAGTATCAGAGACAAGCTATATTAAAGGTTTTGTCGGCGAATGATTACCTTCTGATAAGAGGAATGCCAGGTACTGGCAAGACACAAACGCTTATTGGGCTTATCGAGTTACTCGTGAAAATGGGACGTTCGGTTTTGATTACCGCTCATACTCACAGTGCGGTCGACAATATTATGCTTAAGCTGGATGAAAAAGGCATTGATTTTCTACGGTTAGGATCGACAAAACGTTCAGATCCTAAGTTGAAACACAAGACCGACGATGCTCTTACAGCCGAATGCACAACAGTGGAAAGCTTGGATGCGGTTTATAGAAGCAAGGTATAAAATTTAAAACAAGTCGTGTCTAGTGCAGTAATAAAATGGAACTATGTCGATTTTAGATTCTCTTATGTTAAAAAAAAAGATGATACGACTTTCCAAATTATTATTTTCGTTATTCTTATGACTAATGATAATTATTGCGATGCTCTACAGAATGTAGTTGGAGTGACCTGTTTTGGTGCAGTCCACGCTCTTCTGTCAAAACGGATATTCGATGTCTGTATAGTTGACGAAAGCACTCAAGTAATGCAGTCCACAGTGCTAAAGCCGATTTTCAGCGCTAAGAAATTTGTTCTAGTCGGTGATCCAGAGCAACTGCCACCGCTCGTCAAAAATCTCGACGCAAAGTAAGATATACTAAATACGAACACCAATCGGCTTTATGTGTTGCACGATATATAAACAAAATGGTGGATAAAAAAACGCTTTATCTTTTACTTCATCTGCATATTGAGATTTTGCGTCAACTCGTTTTATTTTACTTTTTTTTTTTTTTTTTACAAATTTTCAATGGGCTCGATCAAAAAGCAAAGCGTATTTGAAACGCGGTGATGAACAATCTTTTTGTTGCGCAGAAAAATGGGGATGGACGAGTCACTGTTTCATCGTCTGGATATCGAGAATAATACAGTCACGTTGAAATTACAATACCGTATGAATCGAAAGATTATGTCGATTGCTAACGAATTGACATACAAAGGTGCAATGAAAGCCGGCAATGATAAAGTAGCAAGCGCTACGTTGCATCTTAAGGATACAATGGTAAATTTACAAAAAAAAGAGAATCTTTTGTTCCGAGCACGAAAACAACGTTCATACTTTACATCCCTAATTCTCATTAAGGTTCTGGAATCTTGTGAGAGATGGATTTCCAAGGCTCTGTCCCTCAATCTCGAAGAATCTGTCGTCTTATTGAACACTGGGCAAACTTGTGAGCTGAAGGACAAATTTCTCTCCGAAACAAAGTATTGTTCTAACGAAGTCGACGATACGCGACGTTTTAACGTACTAGAAGCAACTATTATTCTGCGAATTGTAGAGGTACTTCTGAAGGTAAGAAATCTATCTAAACTGTTTCTTTAATTACCTCCTTCATCTCTATGTTTTCTCAATATTTCTGCCATTTCGATTCTCTGGTATTATTTACAAATGAAATCTTTGACGCGTCTACTTTGTAACAGTCAAGCTGTATTTCTTTGTTTATATTTGACTATTTATTACCTCTCGGCTATTTTGCTGGCACTATAATAATAGATATTTTATTTTTTCCTATCAAACATTTCTCTCATGCGATATGTCCGATCCGAAGCAAAAAGAAGCGCCCCAAATGCTTGTTTCTAAATATCTCATTTTCGTTCTAATATTTTTGATCTATGCTCGCTGCACGTCAGTATCTTTTCCACCTTTCTTCAATTTTTCTGGTCGTGCTTATCACGTGTTTTCAATCATTTCGGAGATTCGAGAACTAAGTCCCCTAGACATTTCCCGTGGACAAAATTTTCCAGTTTCGAAACCGCGACGTTAGCCATTAGGTCATTTTTGGGCATATTTTTTCGAGACTTTCACACTGTTGCAAAAAAAATAGCATATGCAACTCGTACGTACATTTGTTGCGTAATATACTATTGTGCTATTGAATTTGCTGTTTCTAAAAAGATGATACTATAACTTCGTGTTATAAGCAGTTTTATCATTTGTGCTAATTCGAATAATTAAATAAGTAACTTTTTTTTGCGTTATAATGCAAAATATTAATTGCTATTATTAAGCGAGCAATGATATCCAACAAAAACCTGAGACGTAACATTCTTAATCTTTATATCTCTTTCAATTTTTTTTACAATGCTTCTCTGTTTCCATTGTATATTGTTACTTTTGTTACTTCTATGGAAAAATCAACTTTTACGGATTCCACGCATTCTTTCAGGGCGGTATTGACACAAAATCCATCGGTGTTATAAGTCCATACGTAGCTCAAGTCGATCTTTTGCGGAACATGTGCGAGGAGGGCATTGAAATCAACACTGTAGACCAGTATCAGGGCCGAGACAAAGACGTAATTTTGTACTCTTGTGCCAGAAGCGAATCTGCAAACTCATACGCTCCCTCTGTAAGTATACCACACATTTTCCTTACGATTTTTGCTGTCTCTTATAAAATTTATGTGGCTTGATATAAATTTATTGCCTTTTCGCAGGAAATCGAAGTTTTGCAAGATCGTCAACGTTTTAATGTAGCCATAACTCGAGCCAAACACAAATTCATTATAGTCTGCGATCAAATAACCCTGAATCGATACACACCGTTCAAGAAGTTTTTCAGTCTTATAAAGGATGATATTATCAACCTCGAGCCAGGACGAGACAACTTTTCATGGGAATCTCTTGTTCAACTGATAAAGTAAAAAAAAAGGGGGAAAAATGATCTCTTTGGATTCGTCACTGCCAATCTTTGTGTTCGTAAAATCTCGCACCACTATAAATATCGTTTTTCTCTGATGTTCGGTCCGAATGAAAATGCTTGTTATATTTTGTATTGTATGCAAAACGTTTTATACATTTTCAACTCACGATTATCTAAGCTCGAAAAATTTATGTCTGAAGTTATGTTTATTTATACAATTAAGATATAGTTTTGTACCATTTTTTATGTTTTTCTTATGTGACTTTTTTTGCGATTAAATGAAATAAAACAAAGTCTGCAAATACAATTTACAAAAAAAAAAAAAAGATTCCTCAGTCTTGAAATTGAAAATTCCACTACGAGGAAGCAAAAGGGTTGACAAGATCGTTGAAAATGCACCTTCATTTTTATTTTTATTATATTCATTTTTATCGTGTTAAGCGCAGAGAAAGCAAAGCTACATTTAATTTATATAGTCTACTCACTTCTCAATTTTATAGTCCACCAAAATGTCCATCCACTTCTCTTGAGGAAGAGGGGAATTCGAAATTTGCCAATAAAATTGTTTATATTTTGGCACTCAAAATAAACACATACTGCTTCACGGGATTGAAAGTATAGAAAACAAACTGGACACGTTAGCTAATGAAAGAAAGAAAAAAATAATCTACATACTGAGATCGTTTGATTAATCATTCAATAGTTATTAGTTTTTTTTTCACCACAGAACTACGATCGATATAATTATTCTCTTGAACGGATTTGGCACACTCGTTATTTCACACCCGGCGAACATAACAGCATTGATTACAACGAAAGCTATGATATTACTGGCAACGAGGACGCAACGCGCATATCGAAGCCTTCGTCCTAAAGGCTTCGTCACGGCGTCTGGAAATGTCTGGCTTAAATTTCTTTTTGCTTGTCAGTCACGAGATTGCTTTTCCATGGATTCACATCTTTCAACATCGACCAGCTTTAAATATGATGCTTATCCGAATATACGTATATACTCCATACGAAGTGAACACTTTTTTTTTCAACGCTCTACTGAAAATCACGAACATCACCAATCGTGTTCTCTTCTGTATGTATATATATTTTTATATGAGGCATTAGAGCGATTAACAAAACTTTCATTTTCTTTTTTATGAATCTGTTCGTCGAGACTTTTTCCCTTATCACAAAAAAATAGATTTACGTAAAAGACTAAATCTGAAAAAAATATGTTTACCACAGCGGCTTGAATTTCAAAACCTTAAAATCATATCTAAATGTTTGAAAAGTTTGGCCAAAACTTTTTTTGTCCTTGAAGTTCGTGAAAATTGTGATTTTTTTTAAACAAGAAAAAATCACGATGAGCAGTTCAATGAAAAAATAAAATGTTTTTTTTTTTCAATCGTCTTTGTGAGGAGTTCTCTCCTCAGTCAGCTTTTTCCGACGATCTCGGGGAGAAGTTCTTTTCCAATTTACAATACGACTTGAACATTAATTAAGGAAACCGAATCACCTAAAAATCATCAAGATTAAATGGTTTAGCAATTGCAGATATAATTTTTTTTTACCTTGACAAAAATTACTACTGATGTAGCATAAAAAATGGAAAATATTGACAGATTCAAATATTTGATATACACTTGCCATAGAGTTCAACTTGCACCGATGGACCAAATTCGTTTTATAAGAACAATTCTCTTTGTAGGAAGACTCTGTTGTATAAGAGTATAAGAGTTCCCATTTGACGATTTTTTTGCCGAAGTTACGAGGAAAATTGGTAAAAATATTACGTAATACTTTACTATAAAAGTAGGCGTACTTTCTGCCTCAACGTATTTTTTCCCGATTTCCTGACCTTTTATCCCCAGTGAACGCATCAGTCATTTTCATTTCATAATTCTTAATTCATACTGTAAACTGGCAAAGTATAGTAAATATCCGGGATGGTCGGAAAAAGAAAATAAAAATAAAAAAAAATAAATAAAAATTAAAAAACTGAGTTGAAAGCGAATTGCTTCATATATCGGAGACACAGTAACACTCGATAGTATTACGAAAACAGCTTCCTCGGCATATCTCGAAAACATGATATTATACAATTATTTTATTATAATTTACGATAATCTTAAAAGTTTATTTTTTGTATTTTTTTTACTCGTTTTGTTGTTTTTGTTTCCTTTTTTTTTCTTTGTCACCTTATAAATATTATAATTTGCATGTTCTCATCGTCGATAAACCAATACTGTACACGGGGATCTCTCTGCCTGATTTTCAGTTGAAATCAGTAAGGTAAGTTTTTTTTTTGCGATATAAATCAGGAGGTCGGCGGTAGGCATCTCGGTGAGTAACAGCTAATCAACGTTATTCAGCTGACGATGACTCTCGCCTCTTTTCCGCGTGTTTCTTCGTAAATTCCTCCGCGTTTTTCAGATACTTTTTTCTATCTTTAAGGAATTCCTCGGCCAAATCAGCTCTGAGAGGATGCTCCGGTTCTGGATCGTTTACCAATGCAATCAATGCTTGGATCACTGAAAGAGTAATAAAAGTTTTACAATCAATCATCAACTTTCAATAAAAATGCCAACTCTCGCATTTTTTTTTCTCGTTCTATTTTGCTTTCTCATACAGGAAGGGTGCAGAAAAATCTTTCCTCATTGTTTTAATATTTTTGGAAGTTACAATTGCAGAAAATTGGTATTCTTATTAAAATAAAATATTTGCATATTTCAATACTGTCAGTGGAATAAGAAATTTAAGTAAAACAATAATGTGAAATAATTAATGGCATGAATAAATAGTAAATAAAAGTTAATTGTGCTGCTAATTGACTCAAGATAAGAGTTTAGGTGACACAGCTATAGTCACTGACCTTGATCAGTCTTTGTAGCTGGCTTCCAGTTCTCTGCACTGATGATAGGTAAACAAACTTGACCTTTCTCATCCACGTTTGGATGATATATTTTTGTCTTGAATGTTATACGTGGCGGTTTGAATGGATACTCCGCTGGAAAATTAATTTCAATGCGGAATGCTCCTTTGTTGTATGGAGGACTGTCCTAAAAAAAAATGAGAAAAACAGAGAATCAGAAACAGAGAAATGATAAAAATATCTTCTGGATGAAACAGAGTTTATTACAGTAACTGCATAGATCTTCCTAATAGGAAAACTGTGGCAAAATTATGTCTAGTATTAGAAGAACCTATCTCATTTCATTAGATTTCAAACAAATTAGTAAAACAAGGATACCAAAGTAAAAATGTGCCCATTGGTTCCCCCTTATTTTAAAATTTTTTTTATAAATCTACCTCTGAGAAAGCATTGTGCAAAGTTCACTTTGCATCCTTGTTTTAAGGAAATTTAAAATGTATGTTATTTTTTAAATAAAAAGTTCAATGATTCTTATCTTTCTGAACTAGAATTGGATAAAACATAAAAAATACAAATTGCTACAAAATCCAAAATACTTTACCAATGCTAAATACTATTTTTCATCTGTAAAAGATTTAAATTGATTTAGCACCAGTTGACCTCAGTTACAAGAAAATGATAATTTTGCAAAAAATTCAAAATACCATTGAATCCAAATGACTTTAACGATCATCACCAAATTTGGTACATAGCGACTCTGAATATTATTTTTAGTCTGTAAAAAATTTTAGTTCATTTGGTATGATATATGATGTGAGTTAGAGGAAAACATACATTTAAAAAAAAAATCGAAATTCCATAAAAACCAAGCCCATTTAAAGATTAATTCCAAATTCAATACCAATCGTCCTTTAACATAGCTTTATTTGTAAAAAAATGATTTAGCTCGGTAACTAAATATATGCAGCAATTAGAGAACATGCATTTTTCAAAAACTGAAATTGCAAACTACAATAAAAGTATCTTTTGAATCATTTTTGGCGAAAGTGAAATCAAAGAAATACTCACCGGTAATATGAGACCCTGCCAATTGAGAATATTGGATTCGTCTACTTGGATATTTGTGAAATTTTTCATGGCTGAAGACCGCAGGTCACCCAGTTCCTGAAAAATCATCAACAATGTTACGTGAAACGCATAATTATTGACACAAAATGGTCTTTCATTCAAAGATGATTTGACATAAGAAGAAATTTGATGATTGTAATGCTGAAGCTTGGAAATGGGAAAAGTTGACGGTTAGACGTAACGTGGTGGCAAAACTAACGAATGCAACTATCAAACATATTTGGTACCATTATAATCGTTCGTATTCCAATTTTCGTGCTGTTCGTTAATTGTACACGGAAATTTTAAGTATCGTCATAAATATTGACAAAAACGACAATTTACCTTCTGCAACCTTCTCGTAGCTGCCATTTTGAAAATAAATTTCACCAGAATCCAGAATGATATCAGGGTTGCCCTCTAGATCGTGACTAGGTAGCAAAAAAAATATATATATCTATGCCAGCGTTCCGGAAGAACTGGCGGAAGAGGGAAGACTTAATATCAGCATCTTTTACGGGTGTTTTGGAGAATATATACAGTTTTGTAAATTTAATAATTTATAGGAAATGGATACTTTGTTGGTAGATCAATATTGATTATGAGTTAGAGCTCGATCGGTTAATATTTAAGAGGTTGCTCAAAGATCATTTCTGTTTTACATTACCCGGAAAGAAATGATCACATATATGATATGTCCATATGCAGGGAAAGGGTGCTCATAACTGAACACTTACGGCCTTTAATCTCTGCTTACGGAAAAAAACGATTTTACGAAGGTGACAATTAATAGCGGAGACTTCTTGTTTTTCTTTTTACTTAAAAATGAAGTTCCAACCAGTTTTACAACGCGTTGGTAAAAAAAAAAAATTGTTGCCCCAAACGGAACATTTTTTTTACGGGTACCCAGGTATTTTTTTTCCCCCAATTCTAAAACCAATCCAACTGTTCTGAAATCGCGTCTATCGTTCCAAAATGGCTTTAAATAAACGTTACAAACAATTTAAAAAAATTGTTTGTTAATTTTTTGACAAAAATTTATTTTAATTAAGCAATTTATTGATTACTATATATTTAATAATAGTCACGAATTGACAACGGAAATATTAAATAGTATACTAATTCATCAACAGAAACTTTGATTTTACTAGTGAGAAGCGTTTCTGAGCATTGTAATTTTCGAATAGTAAACATACGACACCGAAAATTGCATTTGAATTTTCCCGCTCACTATAAGCGCATGCGTTTTTGGTCTCATTTTTTCATTTTTATTGAGCGATTTACGCCCTCTATCGCCCTGAGTATTAAACCACAAATTTGCATCATGTGTCATGTGTATTGTTATGTAGTGAGATAAAATTTGGAGCAATCGGCAATGTGTTAAGGTCGATAGTTGTCGCATGATACTGTTTTTTTCACAGCAGCAATAATAACAATTGTGGCGTGTGGAAAACTGGATTATCATTACAAATACTCGCATACACTTCATTAACAATGGTAAAAATTATCATACGCGCGACTTGACATGTGTCAAAAAATGTACCTCAAACAAAACAGATAAACTCGTAAGAGGTTTTGCCAGCTGGGAGTTTAAGTATAATTTTTTACTGCAGTCTCTATTTTCTTTAAATAAATTCCTAACTATCTCACGTGCTTTTGACACACATATTTTTAATGCTGCTACTCAAAATCTACAAAAGTACAAATTATTAAACGTCCTATGAATTTCACTACGACTTTGAAGACAAACTCTTAAATACCTAGCTGAAAAATGTTCTTCTAATTTTTTGAAAACAGAAAATTCTTTGAGATTTTCCATTATGTTTTTCTATAATTTAATATGTATATTAATATGTTATTAATATATTCATTTAATAATATTCATAATAATAATAATAATAATAGGCATATTAATATTTTCACAGGTTTTACTTGCATCTTTATAAAATGTCGGAAACAACTGGCGCACCTGACCCACAAATAGACATTATTTTGCCAAGCGAAGGGCTGCTCTATGAGAAGGAAACATTGGATTACATACTCTGCAAACCCAAGCTTCTTCCTCTGAAATCCGTCAGTCTGGAGAAGTTGGAAAAAATGCAAAAGGATGCGGATGCAAAATTAAGAGCAGTTCAGGAGACAAGCGCGGAAGAAGGTGTTAGCGATAAATAATAAAATTAGCATAAATCAAAGAGAAAATTAACTAAATTTATGTCAGAGATCTCATTACAAGTCTCGCGGACACGATTAAAAAAAGAAAATGAGTCTTTGGCCTTTGTTGAGCGAAGTGGTGCTGGCTTTTTGTCTGGCAGCCACACTTTTATACAGATACGGAAATGTTTTTCGTAATCACATTATAGTGACAATATCAGTTTTAATAGCTTGGTACTTTTCGCTGTTAATTATATTTGTATTGCCGCTTGATGTCTCGTCGGTGAGTATAAACACTTTTGAATTTAAAGGAATTGAGGGATTCTTGAACAATAAAGGCAATATTAAATTTTGACTTTATTTCCCAGACTGTCTATCGAATATGCGTGGAAAAGAACAATCACAATTTAGATGCCATTAACTTGGCGGGTAACACGACTACTGTTGCACCGTCTCCTTTATGTAGAGAGCCTTGGTCAAGCGTGCCTGAAAATGTATTTCCAAATCTCTGGAGAGTCGTTTATTGGACATCGCAATGCCTCACCTGGCTAATATTACCGCTAATGCAGTCTTACATAAAAGCGGGCGATTTTACAGTACGGGGAAAATTAAAATCCGCTCTGATCGACAATGCAATTTATTACGGCAGTTATCTCTTCATATGCGGATTTTTACTGATATATATTGCTCTCAAACCGGGCATGGATTTGGATGGGTGAGCAGCAATTTTTTATTGAAATTCTATGCTGTGAAAGAACTATTGGTAACAATGTCGCAAAATTAATCCATGATTTAAGATCAACAGGTCTGAAATAAGGAACGTTTCATTTGATTTGACTTATTATTTAAAAGAAGTTTTAGTTCTTGATTTTCGTGAAAACCAGTGTTTTTAAAATCTCCTAAAGAACCTTAAATACACGACGCTGATTTTTGGATCCTAATATTTGTTAATTAAACAGTAAAATCTGTGTTACGTCACGATTAATAGGATTAAATAAAACTGATTAAGGTGGCCTAAAATAACTCAATGAGTCTTTTACTTCGGTCTTGCTTAGGAATTGAATTTGAAACAGTGAAGAAAAAAAATGTTTAGAAGTCGTTGAAAGCGATTGAAATTTCTGATTTCGCTAAAAATCGGAATCTGTAAATTTGATAAATTGTTATTTTGTCATTTTCGTTTAAAAATCTTATCGAAACTAAGGTCAGGGCCCAAAAATCAGTTCGATATATTGATATTTAGAGGTCGCCCAAAGTTTTAAGTCGGCATAAATAACGCATTCTCTTTTTATTTTCCCTGTAATCAGGATTTCTGATTTGTTGGGTTTCTGAAGATATCCAAGTTTTTTTTTAATCTCTAGGATTTCTAAAGATTTCAAGGTTTTCTTCAAATTTCTAGGCCTTCTTAAGATTTCTAGGATTTTCCAGGATTTTCCAGGATTTTAAAAAAATTTCTGAAGATTTATAGAATTCCTCAAGATTCCTAGAATTCTCTCAAAATTTGTTTCGATATTTGTAGGATTTCTAAAGATTTCTCAAGATTTATCTAAGATTTGAAATCTGGTGGAAAATGTGGAAATCATGGTGAAATCATTGAAATTGTGTGAAATTATAGCATGTGCGAAATGTATGAATTCATTGTGGAACTCCCATGAAATCGGAGTGGAAAATGAATCCAAATCGACAGTGGCCAGCCTCTCGCTTTGAGAAAATAAAAAAAAATGATGATTTCAAGATTGTTATTTTAGATTCAAAAATAAAATCATGGATTTATTTAACGCCAATATTAGCGTCACAGAATTCTAAATAATATGATTTTTTTTTAACCAAAATTCTTTACATTCCCAGACAAAAATTGAAAGCTATCGCTTCATCGGCATCAAACACTTGGGGTTTGTTCCTGCTTGTTTTACTTCTGGGTTATGCACTCGTCGAAGTTCCACGGGGTTTGTGGAACGCGAGTAAACCGGGTTACACATTGCAGTATAGTTATTTCAAAGCAGCAAAACTCAGTCTGGAGAAGTGCGAAGCCGAAGAGACCGTAGATGATATTCTGGAGGTATTTACGCTCTAATTTCCACAATAAAATTAATAACTTATAACAGTTGACTATTCGATCTCCTGCGATTTTTTCTTCTTTTCAACCTTCTTACAGTCTCTCCAAGCTGCATCTGCAGGTATAAATATTGGGCATCCATTTCATCGGAATTTGGAAACGATATTCCAAAAAGTCCCAGCTGAATTAATGGATAGAATGAGAAGACGACAAATGCCGGACGACACATCGACTAACACGGGAACAGAAAAATCTCTGATTCGATTGCATAGACAAGTATGTTACGGCTATTTGTACTTTATCATTTTTTAGTTACGTATTCAGAAAACTGTTTTTCTTGAATTTCATGGGATTTAACTTTTTTTAAAACTTTTCTTTGCGTTCAAACTCTTAAAAATGTCGACATATGGAGCTGAATTTCTTTTAATCATATGGAATGAAATTGAGCAATGATCGGTATAAAATTTTTCGAGAATGGATCGAGTCTCTCAATCTTTATGAAAATTCAAATATTTGTAATAGAAATAAAAACTGTTGGTTTGCTAAATTTTAGTTGATTATCTGTCAGCGGTTATATCTAGTTTTTTGTTCAATGATACTGAAAAGGTTTGTTTCTTTTTGTCTCCTATAATTAAAAACAGAAATATCCAAAATCTGATAAAATTATAACTGTTCAAACTCAAAACCAAACACCGGTCGACATTTGCCTACTTTCGACGAAATATTTATCCTGATAGCTCATAAATTGTAAGAATGCCTACGGATATTTTCTTCTAGTCCACATTTCTCGACGTTTCAGATAATTTGAAGTATATTGCCATGAGAATCTAAAAAAAAAGAAGTGTTTACGAAATCAAAACTTCCTCTATGGAAGGAAAACAGAAAAAAAATTACTAATTTTTCAGGATCGTTGAAAAAAAAAGTCTAGAAACAACCGATAATAGATAATTAACAAAGGAAAGAACTGTTATACGCAAATGAACACATAATCAAAGATTTTTCGCACAATTTCAGACAATCAAAGCGTTGCAAACACTTCAGCGAACTGAAACACAATGGGCGATACTTATCGAAAAGATATTTTACTTGGAGGATGTTGCGAAAAATCAAGCTAGTCACGACAGGCGTTTTAAACCGACGGTTCCTTACAATCGGCCGATTACGTTACGGTTTATTTACACGCCTACGATCGGTAAACTATTTATTTGATAATCAACAGATTTTATATTGAATAAAATAATAAACGCGAAAACATCGAATTTTAGAGTGGTACTGGGAATGCATTGTCAAAGGATACGTGCAAAAGCTTGCCGCGATTGTTGCGGGTTGTCTCTCAGTAGCAGTTGTCTGGTCGGAAGTTACTTTCTTCAACAAGACACCCGTACTTTCTTTATTCGCTCAGTTTGTCAAACAAGCCACACGAAAATATGATTACTTGACAATCGAGGTAATATATTAATTTTATCGGAAACGAAAATTTTTTTATCGTTCCGTCATGAACTCCAATTTTTGTACATCATTTTTAAGGACAGCTCTGTTAGTTTGAACATTATTTTGATTCTTCATTCTAATCACCGAGAACAAAATATTCTACTCCGACAGAACTTTTTATTTATTCATTTTCTGTGCCGTCTTCCCAACATAAGTAAGTGTTGAAGAGAATTTTCATTTTTGTTGCCAGATAATTTCAACGATGATTATAGCATATATGTGTTACTGCGCTTATTCAACTGTGCTCAAGATTCGTCTGTTGAATCTTTATTATCTCGCGCCGCATCATCAGACCAACGAGTACAGTTTGATCTTCAGTGGAATGATGCTTAGCCGATTGACGCCGCCGATGTGTCTCAATTTTTTGGGTCTCATACATATGGACTCGCACATCATAAAAACGCACATACTCGAGACACATTATACCCAGGTGATGGGTCACATGGACGTTATATCCATAATATCTGATGGCTTTAATGTCTATTTTCCCATGGCGATACTCGCTTTCTGTTTGGCAACGTATTTCAGCCTTGGAAGCAGATTATTATCAATGCTTGGATTTCAACAATTTCTTGGCGATGACGAACTTACAACCGATCTCGTTGACGAGGGCAAAGAATTGATACAAAGAGGTGAATTAACATGTTTCAGAATCAGCTTACATTATTTTATTTAAGAGCGTCGGATTTTTTGAATATATTCAGTAGTTCGAGATTCTATAAAAATGTTGGCAGACAAGTGTAAAAGATATTCATGATACTATGAATATTGATTTTGAATGACAGTAATGCCAAAAAATTATAAATAAAGTAGTTTTAAGAGAATGGTAAAAAAATAATTTGACAAATATGAAAGAAAAAACTTAATTTTGGTTATATGAAATAAAATAGTTAATTTTCGTGAATACATATGATTTTTTTTATAAGATTTTTCTATCGCTTTTGAAATTCCGGAGTTTATGAGATTTTTAAGACTGTTTTCTTTCGGTTATTTGGTCAATTATTGCAGAATTTCTCATTTATTATATGAAAACTTTTCATGAAAAAATATTCAAAATTTGCGACTTTTCAACAATCTTTTAGAATATTCTTTTTTAAAATCATATATCGTTTCATCAGAAAAAAAAGGTTCTCTGAACATATATTACACTATGTTTTTTAAAACTAATCAAGAAGTTTTGGCCTTGTTTTTATTATTCATATGTTCTTATTGTTAGTTGTACCTTAAATGAAGTTAATTTTTTTTCTATTTTCTTTTGTCGCTAAGAACTGAAATTTTAATCAAGCCAAACTTCTGGTCAGGAATTTAACGTAATATTTCATCTTTATAGAACGTCGTAAGCGGCAACGAATCGCAGACTCGATGAATCGCCGTCGTACATTCCAGGAGAGATCCAGCAATCCTTCGGCATTGATGTCTCGATACAGAACCTCAAGACAGAGTACAGATACCGGTGAGTTTGAAACTGTTTGAAATTCCGATAAAAAAATACGAGAATATCCGTATAGCAAGTTCGTGAGACGATGAAATCATCTTCTTCGAAGTGCGGCCGATAAAGCGGGATGAATCGATCGAATCGGCAAGAGCGGGACTCTTGGGTGACTTCGAGCCGTCGGACTACTATGTTGGTACGAACTTTGGAACCGGCACTTCTTACGGTGCTAACGATCCTTATGAAAGGGATGGTTATCAAGCGGCTGACTTTTACGATTTGAATAACGACGATTCGACTTTTCCAACGACAACGGATACCGGTCGAGTTCGGCCACCGCCACGACGCATCTTCGACGATGTTTGAATATACGAATTATTATCGTAATATGTTGTAATCATTATTTTATACTTTATTCTGTGAAAAAATTGATACGACATTTAAGAACCGAATTCGACTGTATAGTTGACTCCAGCGTTTCTATGTAGATTTCTTTATCGTTGAGACGCCTTTTAAAGCCGTTTTAACTTCATGTCAATGCAATATACAGTTAACTGTGTATATCGATATAAGTTCCATAGGTTGTGTACCCCGACAATATCTATAATAATTTCTGGTCCTTTAAAAAGAGCTCGAAAATCGAGAGACAGAGCTTGATATAGTTGTATTAAAAAGAAATATGTTAATTATGCACATTTGATAGTCATTAAATGTATGAATGCCGAGTGCCGAAATCGTGTAATATATTCAACAATTGCAATTGACAGTTTTATTCTGATCGGTTGCTTCGTAATTTATTTTTTACTAAATGTTACATTTTTGTTCTGTTCGTAAAATAGAAATTTCTATATCATCGATTTCTTTTTTCTTTTTTTTTGTATGCCAACGTTGTTTAGCTTATTTTTCTCGGTATGAAATAAATAAAAATTATGCACAATTTTAAGCTTGTATTTCGCTGAATACTGACGTAGCAATATAATGAAAATTCATTTACTCGTTGCTGACAAATAAATTTGTGTTGGTCGTTGAGTTGTTTTACTGAATTTTAAACAAATAAGCTTGTTGTTTTGCCCTTATTCGCCATATTAGTACGCATAATTTATCGCTTGTCAGTGTAGACTGAATATCTGTACTAAATTTGTGTGTGTTTTTCTTTTCTGTATCATAGTTACGGACATACACGAAAATCGTAGAGCTAAGTTTTCAATTTCGTAAAAAATACCATAAACATTTAATTTTCCATCCAAAAACAATGTAAATTGAGCGCAGACCTGAAGCTACATTTTAGATTGAAAAAAAAAAAATTCAGAATAATAAAAAAGACAATTAGCCTCAGCTACTTCAGTAGCAATAATTAAGCTATATTTCGCGTGACAAATTTTCATTAAATCGCAGACTAGGCAATGGCAGTATCAATAATCGTCGTGACAGAATATTTCTGTCGCGAATCAAGCATTACATAATTTTTCCTAAGGAACATCATAATTAATCCTCCAACACCGGACTCTAATATTGTAAAAGATAAAAATACGCTCTTAATATCTGCTAAAAAAAATCTCGACAATTCGACAGACCAAATCCAGAAGGTCAATCGATAACGGTCAATAGTACTCGAATTCATAAAATTCAACAAATATTTCTCTTCTTTTTTTGTATCTATCCCGATTATGGAAGACGTATAAAAATACAATAACATTTTTTATTTTCCTTTGGACCAGACAAAGTTCTATAGATTTGATTTTCAATGAAGAAAACTTAAATTCGTTGTTAACACAGAACAGAGACAAAATATTCTTATTATCCCTCTATTTTGAGTTTGAGTATCATAATTGTACGTAGGAATTGCCTCTTGGCACAATCTGAGTATCACCGTTAAACTTTTGTGGCTCACTTAAAAGATGAATGAAAAGCTATTGAAAAAAGAAACGAAATTCCATATGACGTTGTCTACGGTTACGCTAGAAAACGTCGCAGTATATTTAGGGTCGTATTTTCAGTCATAAGTTCGATCTTAAAACCATTCAAAGCTTTTTTGGAAATACCTCAAGTTTTATGTTGATTATTCGCTACCAGCATGTGATTACATAGTGTCATTACTTCGTATTCCCAGATGGAATACTTTTTTACAAATTTGATATTTAATTCCGAACAACATTAAACATATTTATAATTAATTGATGAGTTATAGCTTGGACGAAATTTAAAAAAAAGTCTGCGTAAGTTATAAAATAAAAGTTTTAATTACGTGTTATCACGATTTGAAACTTGAAACGCATTTTTTCTCAAAACTACGTTTTCGAAGTTGGTGAGCGAAATATCTAATAAAAAAAAATACATCAATAGTTTTTACATACTGCATCAATTTGTTTTTCTGTGTTACCTGGCCGAATTTCATTGCTCACTGCAAAAGACCTTTTTGAAAAGTGCTTCCCGGGCATAGGCTGTAACTCTGATATAATAAAATATTTATACACAACAAAATTACTGGATCTTATATCCCCCCCCCCTCCTTAAATACCAAACTTCCATATAAACATATGATTACGAATTCAAAAAATAAAAATTGAAAATATATTTTTATTATTTTGCCGTCTGTCTAGAACTAATCCCTCAAGTTCGAACTTATGACGAAAAATTCGACCATTGGTTAGCGTTAAAGAAAGAAGTTTGAAAAATATTCATTCCAACAGTGTGCAAAGAGTTAAGTTCGGCAGAGCAAAGATCTCTCCGCGGTTTCTACGTAAAATATACTATATAAAACGTGATAATTGCTAGAAGAAAAAAAGAGAGCGTGTAGGCAATAACCATCCTGACAATCTTAACGCGCTCCGATTGCGTTATTCGATTTTTCACAGGATTCTTTACTCTCGGATTCGCCAATTCTGGCATCAGCAGCAAAGGTTCAAGCAACAAGAGACTCGATCTATTGCCGCTCTTGGTTTCACGATGTTTTTTCAAATCTCTGTCATAATTCAACCAGTAAATCATATTCTCATCGTAACATGTACTTTTTATGGTCGAGAACATGCGGCTCGATTTAATACGAAAAACCATAGGCGCGCATGCTTCAATTTCCGATACTCTCGAGTAACAATTCTCAGCAAAACGATGATAAACCTGTGTATTCGTTAGGCCACTATTCTCAGTGGCATTCAGAAGCGAAATACTCGGCGCTAAACTCGAATCAAGATCAAAAATATCATTAACTGCGGACGATGAGAAAAGTATGCCCGGAGTATTAGTTTTCGTTAAACTTGAGACAGGCATATAGTCGTCAATATATTTATGTGAAAATGTAGGAAAAAGCACGACTCTATCTACGCTTGGAAAATCATATCTGAAGTAGATTTGCTTTGTTGATAATTCCTGAAAAAATCTCGTTTCCATTGCGCAAATTTTTTGATTCTCATAAATGAGACGATCGCTGTAAACAACTGGACTGCCTCGAGATTTCAGACATTGCGCACATATTTTGTGGCTACGCGTTTGTTTGCTAAGCTTTTTGTCCGTCTTCGTGTTGTCTTTTTCGTGATAATTAAGTGATTCGTGTTTCGATTCGATGAACAAGCCAACTTCCTCGTAAACGTGCTCAATCGCTTTTGAGTCTTGTTTTTCGATTGTGTTTTCAATTAATTCGGTTTCCGTTGGGGTTTCAGCGTAAATAACATCTACAATAACGGTGCTGTTTGTGCAGATCGGCGCTTCATTAACGGATACGTTGCGTCTAGGACATGCGTGTGTCTCCCTCGAGTGTATTGAAGTTTGTGTTATAAGTGCTATCTGCTCTGTTCTTTGGCCATAATTTCGTCGTGTTTCGTGGATTCTATCGCTGTGCCGCTGATTTACTATCGAATCGCGATTGGCTAATTCGCTGCTATGGTGAACACACGCAAAATTGTATCAGTTCGCGGCATCGCTTGATTCGGATTGTAGCTGTCGCTTGATTGTGTCGAGATCGTAAAGTACCTCGAGAATAGTCGAGGCGCTCCACGCTTGAGTGCGACAACTATCGCGGCAATATTCGCCGTCTTTGTTGGTTAATTCTGGCAGACCTCGCCAATGATTCGTCGATGCTTCGATCAAATGACGAGATATTATCGCCTCGGTTGATTCCACTGTTCGGCGAAGCTCTTCTTTACCGCCGACCAACGGAGCGTAGTGCAAACGCGCTCGGAGGAAATATCCAAGAGGCCAGAGCCATTCCTACAATTTCAAATTAATATCATATATTCACTGAAGTATTTTAACATTTTATTTTCTTTTAAATCTAGCAGGAACTTTGCAAGAGAATATTGAATTGAAAGAAACTCTTGTTCTTTGTGTACTTCGTAAAGGAAATGACAAATAACAGCGTGGGAAGAAAAAAAATGTGAATAAACAAAAAATCTAATTTGCTTTTAGTACATTGCAGTACGCTATTTATTTGAATATTTATGATGTAAGAGAAATCAAGTAGCATAAGTTCTAAGAAAGAATGAAGAACGTTTGAATTTCAATTATATTTGAGTTGTATTTAAATGAATTAGTATTTACATATTCGAGTTTTTATTTTTTTGAAAAAGCCAGTTGATATTACAGTGATAATTATGAAAAGTTGTAAATAAAGTTTTTATCTCATAAACTGTTAATTATCCGGTGTCATGTCAAGAAATATGTCAAGAAAAACTGTATCAAATACGTATTTAGAGATAATAACTTACCGGGCCTTGATGATAGTTCCATCCATGAGCCAACTTTGTGTCACTTGTGTCGTTGGAGTTGTCGTAATAACCGTTGTATGCCCAATCAGCAGGATCGAGAGTCTTCATGCCTAATGGACCCAGAAGAACTTCTTCGGCCTTTTTAAGTGCTGTCCACGCGTGTTGAGGATCAAACAGCTCCGGTGCCTTTTGTTAATGCGAATAAATATTATATTAAAAAATCATACATTGGCACAAGTGTAACTGACGTCTAAACATTGCTGATTACTTACGGCCACCATGGCAACAGGGAAATTTGGTCGAAGTTGATAGTTGGCCCATGCTTGAGTAGCTCCGTGACTGTCTTTGAAAATGCCACGACGATGAATTAATTCCGGATCCAATTCACCCGTCGTGGGTATTTCGTTCACGTAGAAGTACTTCTCGAAATTGGCCGCGATTTTTTCGGACCATTGTTTGTAACTCCAAGTGACGAGTGTACCTGAAACGAAATATATCCGTTAAAATTTCATCGGGAATGTCACAAAGTTTTGTGACAAATTTTTGAAACGCCTATAAATAAAAAATTGTGAAGATAATTTTGCTTCCTTATAGAGGAAGCTTTATTTTCATGAAACACTTTTTTTCAAGATTTTCATGTCAGTATTCTTAGAACAGTCGAAAAACTCGAGAAAAGTGGTTTACAATAATAGAGAAAAAAAGAGGATGCAAAGCTGAAACTTTGTTTTTTTTTGTTTTCATTATTGTATTATAATAGAAACTATAAATTACCATCGCGATTTCTTCGCTGTACACTTCCGTAGGGGAAGAGATTTTGTTTGTAAAGCTCAGCGAGGAACCGAAGGGCACTCTTGCTGAGTCCGACAATCTCGACCGCTGAACCATCGCGCGGGGTAGCGGGCTTTCCCTTATTCCCTGCTTTCTCCGAAGAGCCCATTTTGTCCATCCACGTACCGCAGTTAGCTTCATTGCCGCCAAAGACGAAGCCCGTGTCTGGGTGAACGCCTATTTGATTATTGAAACCGCGATCGGTCATTTGATCGTCAATCTGCTTGCCGGCATTTCGCTCTCGGAAGCAAAGCCCTTGGAAGTGAACATTTAGCGCCTCTTGTATCACGTCGTGCAAAGGTTGATCCTAAATGAATAGCAACGTTTTTTTTAGTTATATCTTCCAGCAGCTCGAACTTTAGTTATGAGATGATGTGACACGTTCAAAATGTGTAATTGTAAACAAAACTACAATGATATTCACTCAGAACCAGATAGTATTTCAACCAGAAGAAAATTCAGCTTCATTTCATCTTTCAAGTTGAACCGAATTTGCATTTCGTCCGCAAACACGAATCGTTTCCGATTACATTGGATTAAAGTTTCTAAAATATATTTTTTTGTCCGTAAAAAAAAGTATGTGAAGGTAGAGCTCATTTTTTTTTTAAATATTTTCCATCTAAAAAAAAATTTCCCCTACAATTTGTTATGACCATGTCTCTATTTGGAAATATTTTCTCGCATGTTCTGCTTACTAGTTCCAAAAAAAAACAAGAGCATCGAAGTTTACATGAAATTTTTGTTTAAAATATAAATTGAATATAATAAAATGAAATGAAACGCTTTTTCAGCCTGATATGCTTAACCTTAAGAAATGTCTGTAAACAAAAACATTACCACTTGTCCAGCTGGTAAAGCCGGTGAATCATCGGTGGGAAATAATCGTGATACTTTGTCGGACAAAATTTTCAGACCGTCCGGAACATGCTGAATGTAGTTTTGAATTGTGTAGAGCCACCACCAAACAGCGTCACGACAGTTGAATCTGTTTTTTTTTTATTAAAAATCCTTGTTGAGTAAGACTTTGGATAAAGTAATATTAAAATCGTAGGTCGTACAAACCTCGCGTTCTTTCCTTTGTCAAGAAGATTCGGTATCAACCCGTGTCTGAGAGTAGCCGCAAATCCCAGGATAATGTATCTGGCCTCTTCGTGACGCCCGGTCAACAGCATCAATCCTCGGAGCGCAATAAAAGTGTCCCTTCCCCAGTTTCTCATGTAGCCCGTTGTAAAATGCGGAAGACCGGCTGACACTGTTAGGCACATTTGCTCCTCAACATCGCCGATTAATTTGATAATTGGCTTTGGTGGACTCAAATTTGGCGACAAATCGGGAAGTTGCGAAGAACGCACGATGCCTCCGACTTGAACGGATACCAATGAGAGCAGCTTTACGAAAGTGGAACCCTCTTGAACAAAACTGTAAAAGTGAAAAAAATAGAAAGTGATACGTAAACTGCGTTACGTTACTCGATATATTCTTACAAATAAATTTTAACGTAATTTTAGGACAGGCAGAACTATTGCCAAATTCAATTATAACTATTTTTGTTAAATTTTTAAAAAGTAACAACCATTTTTTCACTTATCCACTTAAAAAAAAAGTGAATCTGTATATTTTTTGTCACCTTACTAATTTAACAAAAATAATGGTAAAATAAGAACGATTTTTTGTTTGGGTTTATTACATATTTAAAGAAAAATATTTTTCACGAATAACTAGCATTTCGACTTTGAAACATTATTTTTTTTACCTCGACATCAGGGAGTAACATTGTTCCAAAAGAATCATGTAAACGTTGACGACGATTACATCGAAGTAGCTGGGCACGAGATAACGCGGAACCAATTTGAAGGGTTCCGCGGCTTCCTCGAACCATTTGCCGAGGTCAGAAGTCGCCTCGTCTTCCTTCAGACGCTGCCAAAAGTAGTCTATTAACCAATTGCCCTCTCGAAGATTCACGCACAATGGATGTCCCAGGTCGTTATTTGGACGGATGTCGGCCAGTAGAGATATTACTCCTGCATTATCGCAGCTTATTTATTAAACGTTTTCATTTGTAACAGTGATAATCGAGACGACGATAAAGTACCTTGAAATCCTGCATAAACTAGAGGTCCGTACGACGGTATATTATAAACACCGTAACGATTTGCCGTTTCATCACGTTCTTCCTGATCACAACGATATAAAACCTTATTCATACCCGCGAGATCCATGCGAGATACGATAGCTCGAAGCTCCGAGCTTTTTTCGGATGTAATCGTTTCAATTGTCGAGTGTAATTTTGCTAGAGCTGGTGTTATATTAGCATGAACGGAAACTCTGAAAGAATTAGAAATGAGCAACAAAAGTCGATTTTCAAGGAATTAAAAAAAAATAGTCAGGGATTTCTCTTTATTTACTCAGGAAAAATACAAAGATTTCTGCACGAAAAAGCACAATTCAAAGAATAAATTTTATCGTTAAAAACTGTTGATTAACTAAAATAATGTTTTCAGAAAAAAATGTACATTTACATTTTAGTGGTCACCATGAATGATATTATTCTTCTTTATTGGTGTTGAACGTAAGCGGAATTTTATAAATTTTATAGAAAAAAAGTGTTTTCCAATAAAAATGTATATTCAGGTCAACGAAATTCTGGTAATTATTTCCACTGTTTTTAATGGTTATCATAAATGATGATATTTGACTTACCGAATCGCCACAACGGAACCTGGCTGAAAGTTGACAAAATTCAACTGAGTAATTTTCGAATCCCCGGAATCCACTTTCTCCAGTATTGTGGAATCGCAAATTTGAATGTGTTCTTTGAGGCTCACAGCATAATCTGACATACCATTTATAACTTTGTCGTCTTTGACGTGTTTGTCCGAATAATGAAAACGCGGTCCAGCGCTTTAATAAACAAAAAGATAGATCAGAAAATCTTTTGAAAAAATTACAAATTATTTTTATTTCAAAAGAAAACTTACTTAATTCCTTCAAAAGAGAGAGACGCCTCCAAAATAATTTCCTCGACGACGCCCTCGACGCGCAGAGGCCTGACGTGTCTTCGTAAATCGTTGGCGTTCGAGTCCGGATGCTTAAATGCTGTGAATGCTACCAGAACAACACTTTCGTGTGACAAAGGCGAGTGTCTGGTAACCGCAACAACATCAGGGTCCATTTGGTCGACGAACACTTGAGAAAAGTTCTGTCGACCCAGACTGTAATGAAGATCGTTCAATGCTCGTTTTGCGCTTATTATTCCAGACTTAGTGCTCACTAAACCGGTGTCTCCTTTTGCCAAATCGTCATCGTCGGTCCATGCTGTGTATTGTCTGTTTTCGTCTACAACGTGAATCTAAAAAAAATTTGTATTGACAGATTGAATTGAAGAAAACATTTGAATCAAAGCATTTTTTTCTAATAACTGTAACTGTAGTGATTGTAAAAATAATTCATGAAATGACTTCAAATTTTCTAAGATTTTAAAGAGAAACAATCTTAAACGTATGTACAAGTTCCATAGAAAATCCTTAATAAGGGTATAAAGACTCTTTTCTATATGACTATAGAAAAGACGTATGCGAAATATCAGATTTTTTTAAGCACTATTAAGGCAGGGAAATAACAATGCAGTGAGTTCAAATTTCCATTGAAATTAAATGGGAAAATTCACTGCCGTAAATACGTTTTCTTTTTAATATTACAAACGCTTTGCTTTCAAAGTACATTAAAATATAATGAAAAAAATGTCTTAAAAAAACGAAGCTTCCTCTGTGAGGAAGCAAAAGCAAACTTATAACGAAAAAAAGCAACTCACGTGATGAGGAATTAATTCATCGTATCCGCGATTGCTTCCACTGGCGCAGCAGGCCATTGATACAAGAGCTGCACTAGGAAGAAGGTCGAAAACACTGCGCTTTTCAACAGGACTAGGGTTGTCGTGAGTCTGATCCATAAAAAGTGCATGAGCGATAGCAGGTACCAAAGGACGCTTGCGAGACTGGAAAAACGCTCCAACCGGTTCACCACCATAACGATAAATAAGTCGTCCCTCCTCGTGGCTATCCCAAGCTGACATAGCCTCTGTAATAAAATAATATGCTCTAATCTATCATCTTATATCCAACAAGTTTTGTTTCAATTACGTACCTCTGATCAACGACGTGATACCCAGACGGTTGACGAAAATATTGTCCTTGTGGTCGGAGTTTGTGAACAGCTCCGCCACAACATACAAATCCGGGCGTACTCGACGTGCCGCGTCCAACAGATACTAGAAAATTAAATATTATTTTAAGAATAATTTTATTTATATTTATTACGTTCTCACTAATTTTTCTTCTTTACAGAGGAAGCTTTATTTTCATGAAATTATTTTTTTTTCTCGAGATTTTCATGTCAGGACTATTAGAATGGTCCGAAGCGTCGTGAAAAAATTGCTAATTTAAATTTTTTAAACTTGCGCATTCCTTTTTCTCATTAATTTACAGTTTTCCTCTATGAGGGAACCAAGATTAACAAATAATCTTCATAGAGGTGACTTTGTGAAAAATAGAAATTAATGAGGAAGCAATGTGTAAAGTTCTATTTTGCAACTTTTTTATCTTTCTTTAACGCATTTTTAAAAAGTTTTGGTAAATAACCGTCATATTAATAGTATGTAGCCATAGGGAAAAAATCATGTACCTCGGCAACGGGTATTGGAGTCGAATGGCAGTTGTCCAAGCGGATACCATCGAATATTCTAGCCGTTTGTTCAACATATTCAGTCATGTGTTGCCAGAGAAAAGGACTATCCTCCGGTTTCTCCCCAAATCTGAGCTTCACACTGTCACCCCAAGCAATCAATTCGCGTCTGATGTAAATGTTGGAATCTGAATCAGCGAAATTCTTCAAAGGGTCACTGTTCATCACCCATCCATTGTGTGCCATCAGATAACATCCCGTTTCGGAATACATGGTAATTTCTCTTTCCATAAGCGATCGGGGCGCTCCGTAATCCGTGAAGTATCTACGGATTGTATTTAATTATTAATGGCTATTCAAATAGGAATTACAGCGTATAAAATAATTGTTTTTAAAGCTTAATAAAAAACGAAAAATTACCGCGGCACGAGTGGATTCCGTTCGCTAATTTCTTTCAGCCTCGGACCGTCCTGCTGTACCCTGAAGTATCGAATTCCAGCAACAGTATTTTCTACTGCTGCATTCAAATGATTCTGTATTTCGTTGATAATTGCGTTGTTTAATTCTTGCACTTTTTCGCGTAGTTCTTCGGAGCAACGCTTCAAGCGGGTTTCTTCGTCGAAACAATCGACCCTGTTCGATAACCAAAAATGGGTTCGTTACAATATTACTGCATACTATAATCATGTTAATGTATTTCCTCTTGATGGGGAAGTATTAGGGACAAGGGGAGAGGAGTTAATACGTAAAAACCTAGAGAAGAAATTTTATCGTTTTTTTAATTCATGAGAAGACCCAATTGCGGGACAATTGACTCATAATTATTTTTTAATATTTCAAACACGAGAAGGTAAAATAATGCGGTAGAACGGTAGTTGAGCATTAGATAAAAATTAAACAAATGTTTGCATCGGTAAATTATATAATATAAATTGAGAAATATATAATTTTGTTCATTTACTGGCATGTGTTCCAACATTGGGTTTTTCATACTGTACGTGAAACAAGCTAAACCATTAGAGACTGGATTATATTCATTTACAGCAATTTACCTGTACGTGTTGTAAATACGAAGTGCAAGTTGCATATCGATTGTTGATTTTAAACGGCGATAATGCGGATCTTGAATTATAGAAATGGATATTTCAGAGCTCGGTGAGGCAGTAGGCTCGTCTGGCATTCGGGTACGAGCGAGATTTAAGAAATCCGCGACTACTTCATCAACGTCGACGGTGTATAACTCGTGAATTTTGGCCAGAGGCAAGAAATACGTGTGCAATGCGTGACGTATTGACTGAAATAACGTGAAAGTAGCAATAATTAATAAATTTGTGTATAGATAGATTAGTGTAAATGTTATTGAAATATTGTATTTGGTCGCACGTTCAAATGATCTTCAGTTTCGACGACCGTCGGTATTCCCTTCATTTCCCATTCACCGGCTGCAACTTGCACCGTCAATTCGAAAAGCGCGGCATCCAAAAGATATGCCGGTCGCAAGTGCGGACTGTTGAGACAATTGTACGTACATTCTGGATGCGATACTAAAAAGGGACTTTCGTTTGCCGTATGATTCAGCACTATATCGCAGATACTCAGCATCTGTACAAAATGATATTAATAAAAATGTTGAGTAACAAGTAATACAAAAATAAATAAATAAATAAATATGCGCATACTAGGATAAAAGCTAAAAATACCGTCTTTTATTCTTTTCTTTTTCTCGTTTTTTCGACTTTTTCGTCGCAAGTTACACTGTAAGTTTCTAGTAAAAATTAAAGAGATTCACAAGAACTTTTCTCTGCTTATTTGCTCTTAATACTGTTGTGCATGTAGATTAGGATGTGTAAAATCGTTTTTTTTAAATTGGTTTCCGACCAGATATGAATATTTTATAGCTAGATGAACATGGCATATAAATTTGAGCTCAATCGATTTAGAGGTCGTTCAAAGCACATTTGTGTTTGCTATTTATATAACATGTAATAACAGTGTATCATTTCTTTCATTGTGAATAACTTTATCAATTTTAAAGCTACGGAACTTTTGAAGGACTACGCTCAAATTAATTTCCCTTGTTCATCAAGCTATAATGTATACATATCTGCCTGGAAGTCCGAAAATAAAAGTAAAATTTCAATCCACGCCAGTGTACATAGCGGGACACACTAATGTATTTTTATTTAGTTATTATCTTTAAATATATAAAAATATGAAATCAAATATAAGTAGCAGTAGAATCGTTATCATAGAAGCAAAGGATTACTTACATTCCACTCGTTTCGCATTTTATTAGTGAGTCGTTCGATATCGTTAAATGTAGTCGGATTATCTTTGTCGTCAATAAAGTTCGGATTTAACTTGAGTTGATCGCTGAGACTATAGGCCGATTGAGAATGTCCAAGTTCCTGTGAAAAAACATTAAAAGCGTTATCAACAAAACAACAATAATTAACATAAAGAAAGGCATTTCTCAAAGTCATTTTATTATCAGCATTAGGAGAAGTTTTACAAACCTGTATTGGCGTAAAGTGAATCATATTGTATCCGGAATTTCGGGCAACAATGAGTTTGTCCTCCCAAGAAGAAAAAGATCCCAAGCACTTGGACAACACAGTTTGACACTGAATGCAATCCAATGGAAGTGTTCCTCCGCTTGCGGGCAAACTAAGTTCAGGTTCTACCAACAAGTAGCCTGATGCGATTGCTTTCACACCGCTTTCACCACTGAAATAATTACAGATTAATGTCAAGATGAAAAATTATTTTTTTTATCACAATATTTGACTTACTTGGCGTCTGTTGCATAATAATGAAACGATCCGGCCGATTTTACTCTGATTGAGGCGGCATCATTGTTCCATTGGAGTTGATAGTACGTGTGTCTTTCGAATTGTTGATCGGTCGTCGGTGGATGATTTGTAAAAACGTCGACAACCTTTCCAAACAGGGAAGGCCCTAATCGGAATTCGACTTCCCAGCCTTTTAAAAAATTAATAAAAATTTCAAACATCATCATTGCGTGAACAACAAAATTTTGGTGACTATTTTGATTTAAAACAAAAGTATTTCTGTTCAAATGCTAATTCATGATTATTTATTTATTAATATTGTCGTCAAAAATGAAAACAGATTTCATACATTATCACTTCCAGCTAATGGAAGTAATGATTAAAGAAGTCTGAAAAATTTCACCTACATGCCTTTGGGTTCTGTAAATAACATATTTTAGAACAAAAAAAAACAAAGATTTTTTAGCAGTGTCAATTGTTTAGATTGAGCAAAAAAAATTATATAAAAAATCAGATTGAATTGATTGTTAAGAATAGTATAAAAAGCACGAGAAAAAAATGAGAGGGTGGAATACTAAAAATTGTAGGAGAAGATTAATTATTTCGAATGGAGTGCGATATTTTTTATTTTACTTTGAGCACTACTATCGTTTTTCTGTAAAATGGAGTAAATTTAATGAATATTTGGTCTTATAATGTTAATTGTTTCTATGCATATTTCCAGAGATATGATTTTTTTGAAAATTGTTTTTATTTCTATTTTTAGTTTATAGATATTCTGAATAAATCCTGGGTCTTAATAATTAATTTTCAAAAAATCGTATCTTGGTGATCCTCAACTTAAAATTAATACAAAAAATTAATTGTGTCTCCTAGGGTGAAAAAAAAAATTGGTGCGACTGTTTCATCGAAAAAAAAAAAATAATAATTTCCGTTTAAAAGCATGATTATTTGTTTATCAATACACACCTTTTTTCAATCTGTATTGAGTTCCATCCTGGTGCTCTCGATTATTCAAAGTGAGAACTCTCACATGATTCACACTGTTTTCCTCCATGTCTGAAGTTCTTTCAGCAATGCTTTTATTGGACTTCTGGAGAAACAAATGTTTAATATAGTTACAGCACTCCTTTATTAAACAAATAAGTGTGATTTTAAAAAATAATAATAATAACAATAACTTTCACAAATTTTCATACATAAAATAAAATTGAACACTTTAGTGTCTAGTTATAGAGTAATTGAGGATAAGGAATGAGTGAGATTAAGATGAGCGTATAATTCTTGATTTTTGTTTAAATTTATTTTTCACTAAAGATTGTAATTATTGATCTGGAGTTTGAGTTCTGATTTTCACTAATTACATGGCAATTGCGAGATTTTCGTATATAAAATAAAATTGAACACAAATGTGACTAATATGAAAGTAATTGTGGATAAAGAATGAATGAGATTAAAATGAGTGTAAAATTCATGATTTTTGTTTAAGTCTATGTCTCATTTAAAGATTGTAATTATTGATCTGGAGTTTTGAGTTCTGACTTGTACTACTTACATGGCAAGTGTGAAAAGTGAGCAAAAGTCTTAGAAGCAAGTACTTAATATAAGTTTTAGTCACAATGCAGTTTACAGACCATGCAAGCAGGTATTTTGTTACCTTGTTCTGGTCTCTGAGCACATACAGAACCAGTAGCTATTCTCTTACTGTCTACGCTTGGATTACAAGCTGAGAAACGCTCTCGCAAAATAGTACAACAAGATCATCCAGATGTTACCATTTAGCGAGAACAACTCTCTTGGCAGGAATGTTGTTTTGGTTACCACAGGCTTAGTGAACTTACATAGGGCCAGATAAATGTCAGGTAGCGCCGCTTAGCCAATCCTCGAAAGAAATTCTTAAGCTTTTCCAAAAATTGCTTCATTGTATTCCAAATTGATCGCTTTGAGCCAACATCAGCATCCATTGGACTCTTTAATTGTGTTGTTAAGCGAACCAGCTACGATTGGGGACTGTTTTTGTGAGTCTAAATGGGTAGGTGGTTTAATGCCCACCTTGCACTTAAATCT